>JACYXH010000292.1:2750000-2862500 GCA_026745465.1 Lota lota | reverse complement strand
AATAGTCCTCACTAGTCCTAAATACCACAGCATCTGGACCCAGAGGTCAAAGGTAAATCCCCAGCATGCAATGTTGAGACTGTGGCGTCCCTGTCGAGACGTGGGGAGCCATCATTAACAGGACTGCAGCCTCACCCCCACTGCCCCCCCCCCCCCTCCCCCATCCCCCCCAACAGGGAGCCACACCAAGTCGGGCCTGTCCCTGTCCTGGAAGGAGCCCCTGCCCACGCCCGTGTATGAGCTGTACCACCAGGGCAGCCAGGACTCCAACCCCTACGTCAGCCTGGAGAGCCCCCCTGCCTCTCCCCACCCCTCCAACGGCAGCAGCGGCGGCCTCAGCCCGCTCGGCCGCCGCAAGAAGCTGTTCACCTTCTCCCGGCCGCCGCGCAGCCGCGACACCGACAAGTTCCTGGACGCGCTGAGCGAGCAGCTGGGCCACCGCGTCACGCTGGTGGACGACTGCCTGCCCCCCCCCGCGGACAACGACTACGAAGAGGTGAGGAGGGGGAGGGACGCGTATCTGATTGGTCGCCTTCGTGTCGCGTGGCATCCTTTCGTGTTTGGGAATCAAACACGTTAAATACAACGCCGTTTTAACGCTGTCGGGCCAGGATACATGTTGTTTAGCACGGTATAGGGCTTGTACATCAGAGTGCATCATGGGATGTTTTGTTGGCGATAATTAACTCTGCCATTTTGAGAGGACTCGAGAGGTGTAGTACTGTAAAATCGTAAACCAATGTAAATATACCATAACCTAGGCTAATGACAACGTTGTTTTGACACGTCTCTCATGAGATGGGCTGTGGCAGTCTCAAACACAACAATGTCTCCCCATTAAGACAGTTCATTTGACGATTAATTACTAAACAATGACCAAACAATATGAAAACCCTTGCTCTTATGCTTCCAAAATGGAGGCGGTCATTGCAACATCACGATGTACAAGCACTAGTGCCATATTTTGTTGTGTTGGGAGTTTGCACAATATTGTTTGTGTATTTTTGTACATAAGAGAGAATGATATTAGTGTTGTCAGTGTATTTTCATGTTACTAATCATTTGATTATTTTGATACGTTCTATTTTTAAGTTGTGGTGCTTCATGTAACGTTAGATGCCATGCTAATGTACACTACGATGAACACTTGTGTCACATGAACAGATATATCAAGGTGGTTGTCATGGTTTCAGAAGAAGAGATGGGCCTGTAAGTAAAAAAATAAATAATAACAGTAATAGTTATATTTAATTATTATTATTATTATTATTACAACTATAATTACTAATTTACTAAATAAATATCCACTGATTGTATCTATTTGTGATTAATTAAAGTAAGCTGTACTTTTTGTTTTCTTAATTGAAACATATTTTTTACAAATATATTTGAAACCAATTTAGGAGTAATAAAGTGACTTAGCTTCAAGGTAAGTGAGGTTTACACCTCATATTTTAGATTCAGGACACCGTAGCGAAGATCACTTCCACCCCAGGGATGATTGACTATCAGCGGTTATAGCGTGGCCATTAAAACTGCTTCTTGTTATTAGAGCTGTATATTTCAGTGATGCCACAAGGATGTCAGGAGAATTGCAGCAGATGGGGAGGCAAAGAAATAGCTGACAGAGCGTCTAGTTAGACCTGAGGAAAGTTTGCGGTAGAAGTCTGGGAGTAAGCAGATTTCACACTCACCAGCGGACTTCACCAATTAGTCTATTTCATCTTACCGCTGTGGTCATTAGTGAAATCAGTTTGATGAGAACTCTGTGAGACACGTTTATAAGCAAGAGACATACAACAGACGTACAAGAGTCCTGAAGCAGGCGTACAGGAAGTGGGAAGTAGATGTATACGAAGTAGGAATTAGACATACAGTAAGATATGTAGATATACACTAAGTGGGAATTAGACAGGCAAGAAGTGTTAAGCAGGTGTACAGGAATTGGTAAGTAGATGTAATGATGTGATGTGAACACACAGGAAGTACAAAGCAGACGTACAGAAAGTGTAAATCCGACGTACAGGAAGTGTGTGTGTGTGTAACAGGAAGTCCCTCTCCCCGGTACAGATGAGCTACAAGGAAGAGCACGAACCGTGCTTAGCGCCGCGCCAGCTGAGCACCGCCAGCAGCGAGGGCCACAGCAGCAGCGAGGACATCACCTCCTTCTCCTCGGGCTCCGAGCCCATCCCCCCGCCCCCCTCCCAGAGCCCCCCGCCGCCCCCCTCCTTCCAGAACCCCCATCCCCCCCCCCTTCCAGTTCACCGACCCGCTCCCGACCGTGCGCTTCTCGCCGGAGCACATCCCCCGCGCCCGCATGGCCTTCCACCCCCAGCACCCCATCATCCCCCCGCCGCCCCCCCCACCCAGGCTGCTGCTGTCGGGCCGCCCCCGGCTCCACCAGGTCTTGCCCTCCAGAGAGGAGGAGCCGCCGGCGGGGCTGACCCACGATCCCCAGCGGTTCCAGGGCACCTTCTCCCGGAACCCCCGCTCCGGGACCCAGACGCTGGCCAGCCGGCGGTCCCAGCCGCCCTCTCGGGCCCCTCACCTCCCCCGGCAGATCAGCCAGCCCCAGCCCCTCCGACAGCCCTCGCCCCAGCCCTCCCCCCAGGTGCTGAGACCCAGCCACCTGGTGCTGCAGCGGCACCACCAGCTGCACCACCAACACAGCTACCAGGGGCCCCCGCCGGCCTCGGCTCAGGACCCCATGCCTGCCCACACCCAGAGCCATTCTCTGGGCCGCAGCCCTGCGGCCTCCCACACCACCCGCTCCACCCTCCTCAGCCACAAAAGCTACGATGCCCCCCTGATGGAGCTGCAGCCACAGAGGGTGAGTTCTGTCTTACTAGATAAAACTTGAAGTGGTTTTTGTTTCATCAACTCTTTTAGTAATATGCTTTAAAATATATATCCTAAAATGCTTGAATTCGCATTTCCCCCCCTATAAAAATCCCTATAGTATCATAAAATATGTATGTATTGTTAATTAGGATAATCCAAGTAGGGAATGCATATGTTATGTTTTTTTTTACATTACGGCAAAACATTATCTTCAAACTGACAAAACATGTAGCCAGCGTATAATGCATGACCGTGAACTCACACATAAACTCACTTCAAAGTTCACATCAAAGGCTACAAATTATGCAGCAGTTGTTGCAACGGCAGAGTGGGAAGCGATAACATAGTAACAGAGGTGCAAACGTGTATCTATGTGGATGCTATGCAGATGAAAAGATGCTTAAAGAACAAAGCTGCTGAAAAGTCAGCTTGGTCAGTGTTCCGGTGGTTATCTAGTATCAGTGCAAATCTTCTTTCTCCTGGTCTCTAATGATGTTGCTGATAGTGGTAATGGTGATGATAGTGATAATGATGAAGATGAAAGTGTTGATGGTGATGATACTGAAGATGATAGTGATTATGGTGATGATAGTGATGATGATGATGATGATGAAGCTGATAGTAATGAAGGTGATGAGAGTGAAGATGATGATAGTGATGATGGGGTTGGTGGTGATGATGATAGAGACGATGGGGATGATAGTGATTATGATAGTGATGATGATGATGATGATTTATGTTTAAGTTCATGGTGAGGTTGAGCTTGTTGATGTTCTCCCCCCAGGTAGCCCCTCCCCCACCTCCCCCCCTGCCCCCCTGCGAGCCCCCTCCCCTGCCCAGGGCCAGCCCCACCTCCTCGGAATCCAACCACATGAGCGTCAAACGGCTGCGCTGGGAGCAGGTGGAGAAGTCTGAGGGCACCATCTGGGGACAGGTGGGGTCGGATGTCAATGTGCACACACCCACACACATTCACGTACACACACACACTTTTCTCTGTGCTTGATTTAATGTGTGAACCCTGTTCTGTAATAATAATAAAAAAATAATAATACAGCACCTTCTATTGTGAAATGGCGGTTCTTGCAATTTCTGTTTCTTGAGGCTCATACTGGTAATTTGCACAAATTTGAACCAATCAGCATGCCGCTTGTGTATCAAATTAGACTACTCAACATGCAATGGAATACATTTGACCCAAAAATAAAGTTAGTGTCCTGTTTGGGTTTGTTTTGCGTGCAGCTTGGAGAGGACTCGGACTATGACAAGCTGAGTGACATGGTGAAGTACTTGGACCTGGAGCTACACTTTGGGACTCAGCGCAGATCCAGTAGGTTCCTCCATGAACATGCATGATGTTTCAATCACCTGCCGCTCACTGCATTATCATCATCATCATCATCATCATCATCATCATCATCATCATCATCACCATCATTACATCATATGACCTCTGAGATAGTTTGTCTTGTATGGTGCATATTATCCTTTGTATATCTGACCAGAGTTTGTTGTTGGAAAATGTCCTTGTTATTGATGTTGTTTTGTTACCTCCAGAGTCTCCATGTTCTTCATTAACCAGCCTTGGCCTCCTGATCAAATCCATTCTCCATAAGGCACCACCTCCTCCTGCTCCTCCTCCTATACCTCCTCCTATACCTCCTCCGCTGCAAAGCTCTGTCATTGAGGAAAAAAGGCGACAGGGCTTTTATTTTGAAAAACAAATCCTTTATAATTAGAGGCAGATATATTGTGTGTACAATGACAGAGCTTTACATAAATGTTCCATTCCGTTGACCTTCCACAGTAGTGTATGTGTGTGTGTGTGTTTGTGTTTGTGTGTGTGTGTGTGTGTGTGTGTGTGTGTGTGTGTGTGTGTGTGCGCGCGCGCATGTGTAGTGTCCTCTCTCGGTGCCTGGAGAACGTAACCTTACTGTGTTATTGAATGTATCAGTGTCCCCACCAGAGCCGACCTTCCTGCCTGAGAACTTTAAAAAGAAGGACGTGGTGGAGATCCTGTCCCATAAGAAGGCCTACAATGCTTGTGAGTAACCCGGTGGAGGTGGAGGCTGGAGGTCTATGGGACGGCCTGCAGCCTCTGAAGGGCCCTGTTTGTGAGGTCGAACCGCAAACCTCAAAATACTAGCTTTGTTCAAATTAATAAAGTATTCCTTGATTTTTTGATGGCAAGGGGACACGCCTGATATTGGGAGTGTTATTTATCAGACTGCCTATCTTTGATTGTTAGTTTGATTATTAAACACAACACACCCCATCTTTAACCAAATCCAAACTTTCCATGATGATTTTAAGAGTTGGGTGCCACATAGGAATCCAGGTGTGTAACTCACAATATCATGGAATAAAAACCCAACATGGTCACAGCCCATGCCTCTCTTTCAATCCTTCAATCATGTTAATCCCCTCCTCCCATCACCCTCACACCTGGAACCTCTGGAACTGGAACCTAAACACCCCCCCCCCCCAAACATCACCCCTCCTTCCTCCACACCTGCTCCCCCCCCCCCCAAACACCACCCCTCTCACACCTGGAACCTCTGGAACTGTAATCCAAACGCCATCCTTCCTCCATCCCCCTTCCCCCCTCCCCCCAGCCATCCTGATCGCCCACCTGAAACTGTCCCCAGCCGAGCTCCGTCAGGTGCTGATGACGGTGACCACGGAGCGCTTAGAGCCCGCCCACATCAAGCAGCTGCTGCTGTACGCGCCCGATGACGAGGAGGTGACGCGCTACCGGCAGTTTGACCAGGACCCCACCAAGCTCAGCGAGCCCGACCAGTTCATTTTCCAGGCACGTGATGCTGTGGGGTCACATTAGGGCTTGTACGTCAAAATGCATCATGGGATTTTCTTGTCGCCATTTTGTGATGACTCGAGAGTTTTTGTACTGTAAAATGGTAAACCAACGTAAATACACCGTAAGCTAGGCTGGGCCATATGGAAAAATTTATCATCAGGATAATCATAGGGAATTCATCTAAAAAGAGTGGTATCCGACTTATGAAGTTTCAAACCTCATATTTTGATTATTTTGGAGCATATGTTATGATATAATATTTTTGGGTAAAACAGGGTATCATGATAAGTCGATATCTTCATTTCATTACGATACAATACCATTCAAAGATGATAAATTATTATTAATTTTTGCCCAGCCCTAGTTAGGGGTGTTTCGTAAGTCGCAAGCCACTTTGGATGAAATAATAATAAACCAGAAACCAGGCAGGGAGACAAAAATATGAAGCAAACACAACACAGGGAGAATGGCGGAAGATGTAGGACAATGCTGATCAGAACATTAACGAGGGACAGGTGTGAGTGATTTGGGATGTGGAGCTCTAGTTGTGGGTACTATTTACGCTCCATACCAGATTGATTTGATCTATAAGTTATAAAACATACGATTCCAACGTGTGATTCTATGTTAGAATAGCTGAGAAATACATTGGTGAAATGCCTGATTCCTAACCGTGACTCAGCCAATTATCAAACTAAAATATCTCAAGGAAAAACAAATAAAAAGGAATAAAAAAGGTCAAACGTTTTCAACCTGTTTTAACCGTGTCCTCCAGATGTTGATGGTGCCAGAGTACAAGACGCGCCTGCGGAGCCTCCATTTTAAGACCACCCTGGCAGAGAAGACGGAGGAAATCAAGGTGGCCTATGAGTACATCTACAAGGCCTCCGCTGAGCTTAGGACCAGTAAGAAACTGGCCAAAATCCTGGAGGTACGATCTGGAGCCAGGAACGTGAAATGTCTGTTTGGTTTTATTTGCGGTGCCAGAAGATCTCACATCACATTCTTTATCCAACTCTGTATCTTTTTTATTTTGCGCAAACATGGGTTGATTAGGGTTATCGTATATAATATCTTACGTTTTCAGTTCAATATTTGGTTCAATACGTAGCCGACTAATTGTTCACCTTTCCATTTCATACAGAGAAGCAATCGATAAATTGTTGCAAAAATAATTTCCTTCTTCTTTATTCAAGTGGAACTAATCCTGTGAATATGTGAGTGAAAGTTCTGGTGCTGTTTCCAACCCAGTTTGTGCTGGCGATGGGGAACTACCTGAACAACGGCCAGCCCAAGAACAGCCGTACCACGGGCTTTAAGATCAACTTCCTCACAGAGGTACCATGGACGTCTGTAGACGCCTGTCAGTGCTGTTGTGTACTGGAGAAATATCAGATCATTGAAGAATGAAAACGATGGGTGCTAGCATGTTGGACTCCCAGATGTCCATAGCCGAACCTGTAGTTCTCCATTAGCAAGACAGCTAGCCAATCAACCTGCATGTATCTGAATTCACAGGTCACTTTGTATAAAAGTCTCCTAAATGAGTTCGCAGTAATAGTGTCGACCTCTTTTCTCTTACAGCTGAGTACAACCAAGACGGTGGACGGTAAATCGACATTTCTTCACATTCTGGCCAAATCTCTCTGCGAACATTTTCCAGAACTGCTCAACTTCGACAGAGACCTCACAACAGTGCCTCTGGCAGCCAAAGGTACAGCACTAATACAACCAGTAGGTTGCGGATTTCTTTTTTCATTTCATTCATTTAATATGCAGGGACACTGTGTTCAGATTCTCTGGTGATCTGTTTTATTTATGGAAGTTTAGTTTAATAATTTTGTTTTAGTTTGCGTTGGATAAAAATGGAGAGTCAGGGCCTCAGTCTTGTCCTAGCCAGGCAGTGTTTTTCAAGTGACTAACTGGAACCTACTAACTAGCGCTACTGTTGTTGTTGTTGTCCAGTGAATCAGAGGGCGGTCACATCGGAGCTGGTTGACCTCCACTCCACCATACAGGACATACGGACCGCCTGCGCAAAGATCCCTGCCACCTCCGAGGACCACTTCGCCTCTGTCATGAGCGTATCCTTCCAGCCAAAGTAGTGCCTCGATAAATTTGAAACTATTTCCAGACGTAGAGATGGAATGAAATCACACCAATTGGGCATACATTTATTTTGTATGCCTGTATACTCGGACGTAGCCAAATTATGCAGGTACTCACAACACCAACGTATACAAAATGAACATTGGTTCAAGTACTTGAATTATATAGTAAAACAAAACAGTAAAAAAAAGCACTATATATATAATAAACAACAACAACCCATTAATTTCACTTTACTAATGTTTAAAATGAATAACGCACTCGCGACCCCACAGTTTGACCCTTGACCCCACGGCCCCCCCAGAGCTTCCTGGAGAACAGCCACCCTGCGGTGCAGTCCCTGGATGCGCTGCAGAACCGGGCCATGGAGGAGTTCTCCAAGGTGGCGTCCTACTTCGGGGAGGAGAGCAAGGCCACCAGCACTGAGGTCTTTTTCGGCATCTTCACGGAGTTCATGTCCAAGTTTGAGGTGAGGCACACACTTTTTTTTCTTTTACAAAACGCCACAATGATCAGATGTAACCTATGGTGGTGCCAGGAAATATGATGGATGTTTTAAAGAAACGAATTACCTAAAATAACAATAGTCCACTCCAGGTTAATCTGGTACAGTAGCATCTGCTACATGATTAGCAATAACAACTGCAGTCCAAATATTCTTAAGTTATTTAGACCTTTATTCTTAAGAGGATATTCCAACTTAGAGTTCAGAGCCTTTTCAGTTGTGTGTGTGTGTGTGTGTGTGTGTGTGTGTGTGTGTGTGTGTGTGTGTGTGTGTGTGTGTGTGTGTGTGTGTGTGTGTGTGTGTGTGTGTGTGTGTGTGTGTGTGTGTGTGTGTGTGTGTGTGTGTGTGTGCTTCACAGCGAGCCCTGGGCGAGACCAAAGCGTCTGAGAACCCCAGGAGCCCCAGGCTGGTCTCTCCTCTGGCGTGGTAGGAACACCCATGATCACCGCGACGGCGCCATGGCTACGAATGTCCACCCACGCCAACGGCATCGCCCGTAAACCCACCCTCTCACTTTGCTCTCTTCAACCAAAGTGCCAAGATTACACCAGGAAGACGACCTCCACTGCCAGGGCTCCAACTCTGCTAGCTAGAGCTCGTTAGCCGCCCGGTTTAGAGAGAAGGGAAGTTTCAGGTCAAAAGTGTGTCCAATGAGAAGAAAACCAAGGGGTCAGTTCTACAATGATGTGTGTCTCTTTGTAAAGAGTCAAATCTGGGGCCATGGTACCTGGATGTGGACTGTACTGCTTTCAACGCACCGTCTTGGTGTGTGTTATAAAGAAGTGAAGGAGACATAGGTAAGAGCAACAAATGGTCTAAATATTAAATAATTACTTTGTTTTATGTATGATTATACAGTAAAAAAAAAAAAAAAGTACATATATATTTTCTATCTGATCATGTTCAAGAGTTGTATAGATTAAAAGGTGGATATATAACATAGATATACTATACATGTCAGTTGATTGTACTTGTCACTGAAGAGACAAGATATGCAGATAGCAACAGGCTATACCAGGGTTTGGTAAATTACAGTTAACTACAGTTATGCTCTCCCTTCCCGACTCCTATAGAGGACTATTTGATTATATTGGTTGTAGAAAACATTATGTAGGCCTACAACAATATGCAAAAATCTCAAAAAATAAATAAAAGTACACCAATATTTATTGGGGTTTTAAAAATGCGATACCAGTGCACGGTTATCATCAACACGAATGCCGTCAGTTGTTTAAACAAGTTCCAGAAGTTTGCTTAGTTCAATGTTGCAAGCTTGTTACAATAGACGTACTATTAGTTTCACGAACACACTCCCACTGGAATAGCTGGGCCGCAGGTGGAATGACACTAAAATAAATTACGACTGTAAATAGATATTTTCTGACAACTCCATTTTCACAGATTGAATGAATCATATGCAATGTAGCGATGTTGCCATGGTGTTTTTCTAATGTTGGTGTTATTAACATTGAACGTTCATACAGTTTGCTATGCATTTTGTTTCTTTTTTGATGATATGCTCTATTTATGCTGAGATTCACGTGAACACACACTTGAAGCGTTTGGTTATTGCACAGCTTGAATCAGGCTTTAAAGGTAACTGATCATGTGGAGTGTTTGCTGGCTGCGGCCAGTGCAGTAGTGTTTTGTTTATTTTGTCAGTCATTTGCATGTTGTGGAAGTCAGTGTTGTAATTTATGTTAACAAAAAAATGCACATCTGCTCTTGTTTAGTTAAATTTTATAGTTGTTTGAAAATAAAAAAAAGTCTGTTAATGTTTACCATTTTGTTGTCTACGCATTATTTGGAAAATGGCCCAAAAGCCCACAGCACAAACAAAACATACAAAAACTATTGATTAACTTTTTCTACGGATTCAACGAGAGTCACTGGTATTTAATATAATCCAATTTAATATAACAGTGTCGTCCATATACTGAAGGTCAGACCAAACGCAGATTAGCCGACTCTGTTTTGCTTGCTGGAAATTCTCACTAAAATCCTAAAACATTAAAGTGAAACGGAAGGGGAAATGACATATCTTCAGAAAATATGTGTATGTAGTGTGTGTGGTTGATGGCTAGTTTAATCAGGCTCACCTGGCCTGAGTCAGACTGATTTAGACTCTGGGGCTGGTGAGGCTGCACACCTGTGGTGCATTGAGCAATCAATGCACAGGCTAAGACACACACTCTAGAGATTTCTGCCATGGAAGCATGGAACAAACTTCCAAACTCTGCAATAAACCGGTCTTCAGCATCAACCTGTGTGCTAGTCGAGCCCAGTAAAGCTACCTAGTTGGCGTGTAGCAGGGAGACTGCTACACTGGCGCCCAAAGTGGGGCCTCTCCCACCCGGGAAAGGGTTGGTGCTGGAAGGCTGTTGTCTGTCACCTGTGTGTGTGTGTGCGTGTGTGTGTGTCCCTACCACATTCTGCAATACGGGTTGTATCCGATCCAACCGGTCAAGTGCTTGGCAAAGATCCATCATTAGTGTGTGTCAATTAATGTAAATAATGCCATTAAATGGCACTAATAAATAGTAATAATACTATTAGTACTATATTATTACTATTTTAAATAGTAATAATACTATTAGTACTAATAAATACTAATAGTTGGCCTGCACTAATAAAGCATCCTAAGTAACTGTTGGACTTCACCAATTTGCACAACTTACGAAATATTGTTAAAGGTCACCCAACCAACCGCTAACACCACTTGTACATTGGTTTGGATGAGATGACTCCCCCTGTTGGTTAAACACATGCATAACCTCTGATTGGCTGATATGGTCACACGTCATCTGCTGATTACGTGTTGATGCATACATCTGTGCTCCACTTATTGAACCTAAAGGAAGTAAACCTGCATTTGATTATTTTTAAAGGAGGGCCAGCGGGTTTGGTTTTTCTTCGTGGTAGACAAACAGTATTTGATTATTTATTTATTTTAAATAAAACTCGCCTTATATTTGTTTTTATAAAAATGTAAAGGACGGCACACTGCCGCCGACTCCCTGGACCCCCAAGAGGACACCATACTGGATCTCAGAACCAAGCCCTGCCCACGCCATCAGCACACCAACCACACATCCTGGTAGCAGCCTCGCCCCCGGCTTCATTTCACGTTAGTACAGAAATAAATGCATATACGGCTTTATGACATTTTCCGGAGTTCCGAAATTGGATGGCCAGTTCAACACAGAATCTTAGTAACATTTCCTCATGTTTGTTTTTGTGGTTTTCAATTGAAGTGAATCATTATGCATCAATTTCCACCATCAGAGGAACAAACGTTGGACAATTTGGAGATAAGTAACGTTACACGAGGAGCAGTTAGATACTTATATACTTTATTTTCTTTGGAAATGAACTATAACCAACCATTCATATCACAGGTTTATTTAACATTTTGAAGCTCACAGGCTAGCATATACAACAAAACTAGCGAGCTTAAGAAAAATAATTGCAGCATTATCATTTCTAGTTGAATGGCATTTGTTCGTCTCAAGGACTGTTGACTGTAGCGGGATAAGGCAATGAGGTACACCAGTAGAGTAGGGGTGGAAATCGGACATTAACAAAGCGTGATTGTCTACCGACAAAGCGTTTCAAAAAGACGAACGCGTCCCGCCTTTCACTTCTTGGTACCATGTCGGTTCGATTAGCCGTCGCGAACCAACCCTTCAAATCATATTCAAGGAAAATACAAAAGAAAAATAGTCCAAGCGGAGCATACACATACATGGGACAATAACATGGCCATTTTATTCTGACCTGGCAGAATCAAAATGAAAATCTAACACCACCTCACTACCGAGTTTATCGTGACATATCGTTTTTATTAACCCAGCTCAGCGGGAAAGACATGGACAAGTTCTCAAGAGACCTTGTGCTACACTAGAGTGCAATATCCAGTAAAGTGATTAATTGAAGCGTTTATAAGCACGCAGAGAAATCGTTTTCTTCTACTTTTTCCTTACATTCACTCCAGGATTTTATTTTTTGCCTGTAATGCCCCGGGCAAAACCAGCATGTGTCAGATCAATGGAAGAGAAAGAAAGGCAGAATACATGTGGGCTGTAGGGGGAGAGATGCTACAACACTGTTCAAGCCATATGGCTCTGCCCAACAGCTGCTTGTCAGTGCAACCCTCACCACCCCATTCATCTCTTACTAAAGAACCATAACTGGTTAGTCCCATTATAAAACGGGGGCCCGGTCCCCCGCCTTGCCCCCCAGAACCTTTGCTGCTAAGTGAGTTTTCTTTTTTAGGAAAATACTGAACGCATCTAGGGTCCTTCCCAGCCATATTGTAAATAATATAGTGACAAGACCATTATTAAAAATAGCTTTCTTGTAGAAACCAGTTAAGGCATGATTTGTTTTTCAAAGAGACTGCAAACTTCAAGGTCATCAAGACACCGGGAATGTGTGGTTTCTCTTACTTCAATAAATACAACCGAGAGAGATGACGAAGGGAGGAAGGGTTTTGAGACAAACCAAAAAGGTAAAAAGGTAAACTGAGTGGTTTGGACGACTGGATCCTGCAGTCACCAGCTACAACCTCAGCAACAGTTTTGGTTTCCTCCGCAAAAACAAAAAAAACACCCATGGAAATAAATTTTTCTTGTTCATCTCCAACCTGTGTAACAACTGACTTGTAACACAAACACAGCCCCGCGGCTTACAAACCAAGACATATCAACTGTACAAGGACCACCTCACTTCTCATAGAGGCCTGAGGCAAAAATTAAAAGACCTTATTCCACCACAAGCCCTCGCCCCAATGGAATGGAAGCTCATCAGGACTTTGTTGGTGGGCAGCCTTCTACTATAACATAACTATAACTATAACATGAGCAGAGCTTCCTTACCCACCCTTATCAGCTCTGTATTTACTATTTAATATACAGTCAGGGAACTGACTTATTATGCATCCACAGTCTCAAGCTGAAGCTTCTAGAATGTGTAATATGAAGCATATCGTGTGTGTGTGTGTTACGTGGTACAGTGCACGTGTCTGTGGGTGGGTAGCATACAGCAACGGGTGGGGTCTGCAGTAGGGAAGGGACAGAGTGGAATGACAGTGGTGATGGTAGGGATGGGATTGGGGTGGGCGGAGTTTATTAATCATCCCACTCCCTCCCTTCTCCTCCTCCTCACTCTCCTCATAGGACGGTGGTCTCGGTTTCCAGGTCAAGGTCTTTGAGCGTGAAGGGAGGGAGGGTGGAGGAGGAGTCTTGCGGCTGGTCCACATCGATAACAGGGACCAGGGCTCGGCTTAGGCCTTTGAAAGACATGGCCGGGTCTGTGGAAACACATACACACAACACACAGGTTGATCTCACGTTGGACTGACCACAACATCATGGAGACAAACATGAACTAAATAAACACATTGTTAGACATTATACTGATAGACATACGGGATGTGGTGCATGGATTTCTATTTTATATATGTCACCATGCACATGTACATGAATAGACGGATATACAAATGCACACTAAAGCAAGATTCTCTTCCAAGCTGTTGTGTTAAGTGATGTTTCAGGAATGACGCACACAGGACATGCTCATGCTTGTGTTCATGCTTGCATTGACACCACAAAACCATTTTGACGCTTGGAAAAATTGAAGCAGCAATGCCGTTTGCCATTCGATTATAAAATCCTTGATTAAGTCTATCTGCGATCCAACAAGCCAAGTTCGGCAGTATGTTTTAGGCATTGTACACTTTATGACCAGCAAGTGGCAGTGTTGAGCTAAAGCCGGGGCCAACAGTGCAGGAGAGCAGTATAGAGAATGAGTGATGTAACAGCTGTTAGCTGCTAGCCAGAGGCTCAGCAAAAAATGTTTTAGTAGAATGTACAAGAATGGCGCTGGATTGCATTTGATAAGTTCAAAAAATCCCTTGGGGTCAATGAACTATGGAACATTCTGCAACCCAGGGCAAATTCAACTTAATAAATGCACCAAATTCTTCTCATTAGTAATTCATTGGGAAATAAACACGGGTTTCAATCTTGAATACTTTCCCATGACGAATAGCACAGAAGAGCTTATAAAAACATGCATCTGCATGCTTTGCATGTTTCCATGGATACATATGCAGTATACAACTCAGTGAACCCTGGTGTTAATAAAACTATAATGACAGGGGACGTCAGGGCACGTGCATGTGACGTGCACGTGAGAGCTGATGTCTAGTGCGGGAGTTGGACATGAATATCCAATTCCTTGTGGGAATATGGAGGATGAGGTATAACCATAGATGGACAACAAGTAAATCCTATTACTTTTTAAACTAAGATAGTCAAACATTGAACCTCTATATAGATAAGGAGAATTTGAAACAGACAAAACTGTATATTTTTCCTTAAAGAATTAGCTTAACTTACGTATAAGCCTATAAGAATTAAAGTCGAGCTCCTACGTTAAAGAATGGGATATGATTCGGCTTCTTCAACATCGTTCCAACCTTGCGTGGCTGGGGTTAAGTGCTCACCAAGAGCTCAATGCAATGCCGGTTTGTAAATCAATTTTCAGTCGATTACAAATCAGTTTAATGGATGCTTGCAGCTTATTTAAAACCGCAGATATACCTAATACCTTTGACATATGTCATGTTTCTATGTCAGTTGCAAGCTCTTCTAAAAAAACCTTTATTTAAAATGTAGTGATGAGTAATGAAGGTTAAAAAAAAAAAAAATCGAATGATCAGTGACGATGAAATCCCAGTGGACAGCAGGCAAAACAAAATGGCCGGGGGGCAAAGAGGACGAGAAAAGGCAAACAAAATAAACTGCAGGAGCTGTAAATGTCACTTCAGTTAACCACAAACCTCTTCCTAGATGTTCTTCAACCTGCGGAGGTGGAGGATGGTAATACGACACCGTTAGAGAGAGCATTCATAAAGAGCTCTGCAGTACAGGGCAGATGAAACCACTTCCTGTTATAGCGAGCTAGAGACCCACAGTACACTTCACAGTATATCATACGATTAAACCGGTTAAATATGATACACAATGCCGCTCACCCATGATCTTGTAAGCGGTGGTGCAGATCCCGTTGGCGTCGCCCGTGGCGACGGGAGGCTGGGGCGGAGGGGGGATGCTGGGCCTGTTCCGGGGCCGGGGGACCGGGCGGGGCCGGGGCAGCGAGCCCGACTGGAAGGGGGGAGGGGTGGAGAAAGCGACCTGCCCGGGGCTGTCCTGGGTGGAGGCGACGAGCGAGTAGGGCGGAGGCGTGTCCGGCGGGGTGGGGGTGTCTGGGGGAGTGGCGTCTGTCCCTCCCTGGTGCTCCCCAGTCGCCACGGGCTGGCCTAGTGACCTGGGCTGGCTGGGGGGGCTGACCTGGGTGGGGGGCTGCGGGGGAGGGTGGTTAGGCGCCTGGATAGGGGGCTGGTTGCTAGACTGGCGCCGGGGGGTGGCGGACGGCACCGGGGAGGGGGCGGTGGGCGAGGTGGGGGAGTGGCTGGAGATGGGCCGGGTGGTGGGGCTGAGAGACTGGGAAGAGCCGGAGGAGGAGGATGAAGAGGTAGAGGAGGTGGAGGAGGAGGACTGGTGGTTGGTGGAGGTGCTCGGAGGCTGGCTTGGTGGAGGGTTTGTGGGCTTGGGTGGGGCCGGGGCTGGCTTCTTGGCTGAAAGTGAACAGGCAAAACCCTCATGGTAAGAACATTCACTATATATGGCTTGGACATCAGAATGCATCATGGGGTTTTTTGTTGGCGATACTCCACCAATTTGTGATGACTCGAGAGAGTTGTAGTAATGTAAAATCCTTAGTCAACATAAATACACCGTCACCTAGGCTAATCAAAACTTTGCCACGCTGTGGCCGTTACAATGTCACCCCATAATGACAAAATTTCAAGATTAAATACTGAACAACTACCAAAACATCATTATTACCAACAACATTCCTATGCTCCTATACTTCCAAAATGGCGTCGGCTCACCTCTATGCATCAGATGTTTGCCGGGTGCCGTAGGTCCGGCCCCGGGGGTCCCCAGCTGGCCCCCCCCCCAGGAGCCGTTCCTCTGGTGCAGGGAGGGGAGGTTGGTGGCCTCGCGAGACTTGGGGTTGCTAGGGTGACAGGAAGAAAGAACTTAGAACTTGATCAGCAGGGATCTGAAGTGCTGCTTGATGACTGAACGGCCTCAGATAGAGGGCTCGGTTTAGAATGCAAGGGCCATTAGGGTCAAACACATAGAACCCAGAACCCCCATGCTTGGAAACAGAGCCATATCTAGTGACCCAGCAAGCCTGTCGACGTGTCAGACTTGTCTCCTCCATTCCTCTCTCTGATACAATTCTGTAGGATCAATAAGAATGCTGAATCCAATCATCTGTCTAGAGTTATGAATGCCGTCCTTTCAGCGGTTGACTCAAAGACATCCTTCAGGCCTGGCATGAAGGCCACCAATGTTTCCAAAGGAGCCTGTTTGGTGTGAGCGGCTCCCTGTTGACGTTACTGTTTTAGGGAAGAGGCATGGGGGCCCCGGGAGGGAGGGGCCCCTGTGTGTCGAGAATGTGAGTCGAATGACAGCATGCATTGTGTCGTTTCAGTGGGTCGGGTCGTGACGGATCAAAGAGTTGTTTGAGGACTTGTGAACCAAAAGGAAAGGCAAATGTGTATGAGACACCAGAAAAGTCAGCTAATATTAACAACAATAGCTATTTAGGATTACTAGGTATTAATTTAGGACATGTATATCTAAAGTGACTAAGAATACAGATATTGGTCATTCAGGGGCAGGTAGAAGTTATTCATCTTGCTCAAGAGTGCATGCATTAAGTAAGAAACCGAAACTCTCTCGGTGGGGAGACAAACAGCCGACCCACTACACTCTCCCGCTACCTGGCTCTGCTTTTTGACACTTCAAATCGACTTACAGGGAATTCAGACAGGTGTCATCATCAAGGAGCTGGTAGGGGCATCTTGCTCAAGGATGCCTACAGGCAAACTTGGGGTTTGATCCTAGAACCATATCCACTGGGAGTGATGAACACCCTAACCACTAGCCTATCCTGCACCCGGAGAGTCTTTTGAAAACAGAGGTTTGGAGCGAGAGTGACCACTTGAATTCACACTTCTGTGTATCCCACGTTCGTGAAGATCTGCGTCGCGGCTCAGAGACAAGACACGGATCTTTGCAGAGCTGCCCGCACTTATAACCGGCAAGCAAATCCGTAAACGGAAACGCGAGACAGAGGCTGCTGATTTAAAATATGTAGAAAAAGCATTGTATCATGGGAAAAACATGTTGTAAAATCATTGAAATGCACTGCTAAAAAGCAGTTGGTGTATTAACCAACTGAATATGCAGTGTTTCGATTTTTTTATTTTATTTTTTTATTTATTTATTATTTTACATTTTATTCTTGTGCCTGGCTTTGGAAACCAATACAAAGCACTACAACTGTTCCTTACTCGACCAATCAGCAATGACTTGCCGCGAAGGAACTTGGTACGTGCAGGTCCTCGGCTAGCATAGGGGAGTACCACAAAGTAGCGGCGTGGATCTTTGCACAATGTGCAGAACGCAGACGTGTGATTTGGCCTTTACTCTCCTTGCATGCAGGGCCCTTGTTGGTCCTCACCTCACTTGACCAGCAGGGCGGGGTCAAGGGTCAGGGGTTTCGCAGAACCTTACCTGATGTCCTCAGTACTCATGGCGAGCATCTGCTGCGCCGTCGCCAGAGCCGCCATGCTTGCCGCCAAGCTAGGCGGGCAGTGCTCTGCGGCCCCTAGCCCCCCCACCGGAGCCTGGGGCTGGGGATCGGCATTGGGGTGGGGGACCTGCCCACCACCACCACCCTGGCCCAGCCCGGTGGCCTCCACGGGGGGCAAGGGAGGCTGGAAGGCGGGCGAAGCGTGCTGCTTTCTACCTAACGTGTTGCTGCCTCTACGGAGGGTGTGGTTGTCCGAGTGCTTGTTAGCGGAGCTACGGGAGGGAGGGAGGGAGGGAGGGAGGGAGGCGAGCGGAGGAAAGACACCACAGAATCACCCATAAGCACACAGGAGAGGTTACAGAACTGAACAGGAGAATTAAGAAACCGTTAAAATTAATGAGACCAGAAACAGAATCGACCATGAATACCAGAAACCTCACATGCCCAAAGCAGACTTGTCATTAGGTGGATCACATTTGATTATGCTATATTGCATATGTATGAAAGGTATCACTCCAAAAAAGAAAAGCTTAGTAGATAGTTGGGAGAAAGTTCTAATTAAAACATACGATAATGTTTCAAAACGGATTATTTTATTCTCCAAAAAACAATTGTTTGCAGATCATTGTTTGGTGAAGAAGCATTTTATTTTGGAATGACACCCTTCAACAAAGCATTACTGATCCAGTTAGCACAAGCCAAAATAATCACACATTTAGAAGCAGCTAGTGAATAAATCTAACATTGACTGGTGAAAAGGGTTGAGGACAGAAGCCTCTGGAGGCTGAAGAGGACCAGACGTCCGGACCAAGGGGATGGGGGACAGGGGAAAGGTCGGGGGGGGGGGGGTTGTGGGCCGGTCTCGGCCTGAGCCGTACCTCTCCTTGCGTGAGGCGTCGCTCGGCTCAGGACACACCATGCTCCCGGGCCTCTTCCTCTCCACGGTGCTGCATTCGTAGTCCAGGTGGTTGCTGGAGCCGGAGGCCGGCGCAGGCATGGCAAACATGCCCGACACGTTGAACTCCACGTCTGGGGAGCAGGGGGACGAAGGGAGCGCCGGGGTCACTGACCGATGGGAATTGGCAATGCGCCAGCTGGCTTTGGTCATGTATAGGGGAGGTTGTTATGCCCTTAGCTGCAAGACTTGTGTTGCTGTGTGCCCACGTTCACCATCAGTCTGATGATCTCATATCCGATTATTAAGAGGCGAATGGTGAATCTTTAAATAGTTTTGCTACTTTGCTTAAGACAGTGTATGCTGTGCTATGCTTTGCTATGTCACAAATATTCTCAAAAGAAACCTTGAATCTCACAGAAAAACAATACATTCCTGACACCTTTCCTAACACTGAAATGACTAAACTAGATATTAGTGCCCATAAACTGGATCCGGATTGTATAACTTTGTGTTTTTGTTTCATTTGGATTAATGGTAAAACCCGAGGTGGAACTATACTTTATTTGGAATTGAACTGTTATCATGATGACATTGTTTAATACAATATGTACTTGAGAAAGATCTTTGGCGTATCTTTGCATAGTAACATTGTTCATTTCCAAGTTAATATATTTATAATCTGACCAACTATAGATTATCAACTTTTAGTTTAGTGTATGTGTGTGGCAATTTCTATGAATGAATTCCACAGGACCTAGGACGTTGGTGCCACTACAACCGGTAAGGACTTACCTTCAGGGAAGAACCAGTGGGCGTGCTGGATGATTGGTTCTATGATGGTGACCACGTGCACGGAGGTGGCCGCAGCCATCTCTGCCAGGCTCCTGGCAGGACACACACACACACACACGTTATGCATTGTGGAGATCGAGCACAGGACCTTTCGGCTGGGAGTTAGCCCACATTAGCAGCGACACTTTTCTGCACCATCCTACTCCATTCATTTGAATGTACAGATGACTCCTTTCTCTTACAGATAATATATGTGTTGCAGAAATTTGTATTTTATGTACTCATTTCATTTTGCTGCTGAAACGCCAGAATTTCCCTTCAGGGATTAATCAAGTGTTACTTTATCTAATCTGGGGTTTTCTTTCTCAAAGCCCCCCCCCCCCTCACCCCCTCTCCTCTCCTCACCCCTCGGTCTTGGCCCAGAGCAGGTTGGGTCCCAGGACGATGGCGATGTTGCTGGGCGTCATCTTGTTCACCTCGCTGTCCTCGGCCAGCTTGGCCAGGAACTTGACCAGATACCTGCAGACCGAGAGCGAAGCAGACCACGGCATGAGCACAGGCACCATCCGAGACCTTTTTACACGCGTTACTCAAAGTATTATATTATCAGACGTTCAGTATAACATGTTTACAATGCACCATGAAATGGGCAAGAGGACATTGCCCAACAGAACATAGGACAAAAATAGTAGGAGTAATAATAAGGTAAGAACCAAAAAGCAAGTCAAAATATAAAAACAAAATATAGGGTAAAAATAAATATATATATTTCATACAATTACTAATTGATTACAGCACATGTAGGTATATTTAAACATGTAGACTAAAGCACAAGTTATTAATATTTCCATTAGCCTAAGTTACGGTATATTATCATTTATTTAGGATTTTAAAATACTTCAACTTCAACAAAATGGTGGAGTCCCCAACAAAAAGTCCCATGATGCATTCTAATGTAAAAGCCCTAAAGAGGGAGCAATAGAGCGAGGCCTCACCGCAGGTTGGCTTTGTTGTTCTTTGGCAGTTGATCACATACAACCCAGAGGGCCTGCAGCCTCTTATCTGGATCTGAAACACTAGAATGACAAGACACACGCGTGGTTAGTCAGCAGAGTGGTGAAAAGCAATATTATTGTATGTTATATCTTTTGTTAGACGGACCTCTGTTAGAATGAACTAAAAAGTAGTTGTTGATAAATATAAGCCAAAGTTTTCTCTTTCTGTGACTCAAGATCTTCCACGGCCTTTAGACCACATTTAGTGGGCATTTCTCAATTGGCTGATTGGCTGAGCCCAAAGCCTTACCTGGAGGCCTGGATCCACTCATCGTAGAGCTGGAAGGTCATCAAAGGGTCTGGAAGTTCCCTCAGGTAGGACTTCAGCGCTCCTATGACAAACACACAGTGTTTAAACACAGGCAAACAATGCGTTTTCTCTGATCTGTTCATTGCTCTGTGGAAGTAATCAAGCTGTTCTTCCGACTAACCGCATAGCCCAAATGGATTGTTCTCTCTTGAAAGAAGTGTGCTTTCCGATCCTTGGTGTTTGTGTTCAATTGCTTTCATTTAAAGTCACAATGTGTAACATTTCGACTAGCTCGCAGCTTAAAATAACCAGGACATATCCGTATTCGATGCTGATCATGATTTCAATAATGTTCTCAATAAAATCACATCCCATGACTGATATATTGTGTAAATAGAAAATACTGGCCAGCACGTACCTCTCTCTTGGTTTACAATAATCATATTATCGACATTCCCCAAGCCCCTCCCACTCACACCACTGCGCCAGCCAAGCTACACTAGTTTGCGTCACACAGTTGCACAGCCAGTTAGTTGACAGAACACTGTTTTTATTATTCTGAAAGCATCCCACCACTAACTCAATCTTCCCCATTGCCACATTAAAAAGGTCTTCCGTGTCCTGAACTGAACTGGGGTCGCGACGGTGGTGATTTGGAACGTACCAGCTACGGCGTGGGGGTCACAGTAGAACTCCTGCAGCTGTGAAGTGGAACAGTCCAGTGCGGCTTTGAGCTTCTTCAGTTTGGACGCCCCTGCTGCTATTCTGAATAAACCCTGTATACACACACACAAAGTCGTAGTTAAAAAATAAAGTGACAAAAACGCATTCATTAAACACACAAGGGAAACAAACATTTGTTTACGCACATGGTCACACACACACGCACACTTCCTGCAACAAACACTTTTCAGCCCAGTTAAACTCTTTAAAACTCGAAAACACAGTGTTCACTCTCCTTCTCACTCCGCACATAATGAAACCCTTAAAGCACATGCAGACTGGCAAACAAACACACCCAGCACTGCACACACACACACACACACCCAGCACTGCACACACACACGGCTCGCCAGGGACTCAATGGCATGACAATTAATTGTGGTGCATTTCAGACACATACACACACGTATGCACACAGTCGCACACACGTCTGATTTAAAGACAGGGGATACATAGATTCCATTGTGTGCTAAAATCGTCGCTGGCGTGGGGGGGCCCTTCATAAATTGCTGCAACGTCCGACAACCTCTCTGAATGTTGTTTGGAGCACAGAGGAAAGCATCAAAGGAGGCGTTTCCTCTGTTTACACCCGGTCTGTCAACGCAGCTCCCCGCGCCCTTCTCGTCAAGTCTCGTCTACTGAACGGACCCGAACCCCTGGCCTGGCTGGTGTAGCTTAGTATGCTAAAACAGCCAGCTACTGGGCTGGGCCTATATCTTTTTTCAATGAAGCAATGATCTATCTATGAGATGTCATACAAAGATGATCACACGTAACTAGAGCGCAGTGATTCCGTACATTTGCATTATTTGACAAGCAACCAAGGAAAAATATATTTTATTTTCAAGTTTCTTAATGATTATCTGAAACGGAGAAAAGCAAATACAATATTTGCATTTTCTGAAACTATAAGCGGTATATATACAAACCATTATACAGTATGAAACCAGTATGAAACCATTATGAAACCAATGGGTGACCCCCCCCCCCCCCCACCCCCACCCCAGTGCTCTGCGTACCTCCTCCTTCATGCCGGTCTCCAGCAGCATCATAACGCAGGCCTCCATGGGCAGAGCGATCTCCCTGCTGCTCCTCTTCAGGTGCTCGTCCAGGCCCGTGCCGAACGCTGGCTTCTCTGTCCACGAGTCTGTAGGGGAGAGTTACACCGCTTGAAGCCCAGATGCAGACATCAGGAACTACTGGGTCTTACTATCATTGATTTACATTCTTCAAGTGCCGCCATTCATTCCATTTGACTATTTACTATTTAGTCATTCAGCAGACGCTTTTATACACAGTGACCGACGATTTTAGATGCATGCCATTAAAGCGCAGGTTGGATTTCAGAGGTGTTTACCTCAGGGACGCAAACCCAGAACCTTTTGTCTGGGAACACCCCACCCACTAGCCTATCCTGCCCAAACGTTACTTCCAAGTCTGGTTTACATTGCTTTTCTGTTGAGACTTAAACGGCTAGTACCGCCGTAGTTGATGATGTAGTGCATGTGATGCCGGGTTTCTCAGCGAGGGAGCAGTGCTGATCGTGTAATATGTGACGGCTGCATGGTGAGTCCTGGTGCTTAGTATGAACAAAACAGTTCTAGGTAAACATCCAGCCATCAGGTGATATTCCACACCTGATGCTAGGCTGTGCAGGCAGCACAGCACAAAACACATTAAACCAATATGGACAAACCAGACCATTATAGCCACCCACGCCAAAGCCAATTACATTTCTTTTAATCTACCCGAATACAAGTCAAGTTCAACTTGAATGAGGTCCAAAATATGGTAATTGCAGATCAGCAATAATATTGGCCAAACGGGCCAATAGTACGGCAAAAAGGCTTACTCACTGCCTGAAGTCTCTGCTGTCCTCGCTACTCCCCCCCCCCCCCCCCTCAAATAGTTCCATAAACACTAGGAAATTGACCCGGTCTTAGATTTCAGCAGAGCTGCTGCCAGAGCTCCAAGTAAGAGATCTGTGCATAATGTGCAGTGAGTCAGGCTTTCTGTTGCCGGGTGCTGTCTGTTGCCGGGTGCTTTCTGTTGCCGGGTGCTGTCTGTAGCCGGGGCGCTGGTGCCTTGGGCCCGGTGCTCACTACATGCTTCTCGGCTAGCGCACGTGACAACATTTTCACACGTTGGGGTTTTTCGTCTTGCCTTTCTTCTTTTTTCATGAAGCCCAATTACCCCAGTGTTTACATTTGAGTGAATGAGCAGAGGATATGGAAGAGGGAGCGAGAGACAGAGAGAGAGATGGAGCGGTAGTGAGACAGAGAGAGACCAGGGGAGGTTCCATGTGAGAGTGGTTAAGCAGTGTATGTGGAGTTTATGAGTCATGATCTCATGCTGGGAGACCAGGCTGGCTGGTGGGTTAGAATACATGTGTTCTGCTGCAGAACAACAAGAGCCAGCTTTACTACCACCACACACACACACACACACACACACACACACACACACACACACACACACACACACACACACACACACACACACACACACACACACACACAGACACACAGACACACACAGACAGACAGAGTTGACAGAGAACTGTCCATGGACAATCTGGGGTATCTGGTTGTCATGACGACAAAACCAGATTGAATGTTGGACATCATCATGATTCTACAGTCAGCAACACAACCACACCACTGATACAACCAAATGGAACAACCCCCCCAACATACAAACACACACCAACATATTACTAGGCAATCACAGCCACTCCGTTAAAACCTTTACTGGTCCTCTGAGTGCATGCATGTGTGAGTGTGCGTGCATATGTGAGACACTGGGGATTTACGGGGTAACTGGTACAGGCATTGGACACTGGTTTAATGCACAGCAAGGGACAGAGTGGAAATGTGTTGTTGAAATGTTTAAGAAGGGGTCCATGGCCAATGCTGTTCCATATAGAGGTGTGTGTTTGTGTATGTATGTGTAAATGTGTACGTACTTATGTATGTGTGTGTACGTATGTACGTACGTGTCTATGTGTGGATGCACACTGTACCTTGCTGGGCTTGGATGGTGGGTAAGACATTCTCCAGAACAGTGAGAGATTTCCTATGGTAGTCTGCCTGGGCCTCCAAGAGCTGTAATACAGATAGAGAGACAAGGAGGGAGGGAGGGAGGGAGAGAGACAAAAATAGAGACAGAGCAAGAGAGAAACAGACAGACAGCCAGACAGAGAGAGAGACCAACAGACAGACAGAGATAGTCAAAGAAAGGCAGACAAGGGAGATGGTAAAAGTAAAGTTAGGGTAAAATTAAGTTTAGGAGTATGAAACAGACCAATAGACCACATGCCTGTCCTCTGTGCCCCCCCCCCCCCCCCCCCCCTCCCACCTCACCGTCAGCGCCACAGCTGGGCCCGTTCCCACGGACAAGGAAATTACTATGTGTACTGTTCACGTGGAGGCCACGAGCGTGGAGAACACACACACACACACACACACACACACACACACACACACACACACACACACACACACACACACACACACACACACACACACACACACACACACACACACACACACACACACACACACACACACAAAAGCACTCGCCATGACGTAGTAGCAGGCGTAGTCCCCCTCTTTGGAGTAGAAGTTGTACATGTCTGCAGCCAGCTGGTCCTGGATGGAAACACAACAGAAGCACAATCATTAGTTATTTTCAGTTGGGGCCGGTAGCAATAGCTAGAGAGGGCCATGTCCTGATTTAACAGGGACTGATATGATGTGTGGGTGTACTGGGGTTACCCAGAGGCAGCCAATCCCACCAGGCTAGCAGTCTGTGAGAGATGGGTGGACCAAGAAAATAGGAAGCTCCCAGTCAGGTCCACACACGCACACACACAAACACACAGCACTGCTAGACAACACTAAAAACACTACACACAAACCACTTTTAGACAAAACACACAAATAAAAACAACACACGTCAACACAGATGTCAGCCAGACTAACACACACACACACACACACACACACACACACACACACACACAGATGACTCAGCTGAACAGATGCACGCACGCCAATGAAAGCCCCAGCACAGCAAGTCACTGAGGTGAAAGGTAACGCAGACTGACACATGCAAGCACACACAATCACACAGACACCCACACACAGTAATACAAGCACACACACCAGAACCCAAACCCTAAAACAGCTGATGCAGTATTGTTTGTCAATTGAATGCGTCAACCAACTGAACTACATAAGCAAGCCCAGGGGCCTGGCTAGAAATGTCCTCTCGTTGTTTCCCCCCAGTACTGTGCTCAGTTTAATTGTAGCTCCATCCCACTTCCTTTCTGACCCTTCCATCAACCATACAGAAACCAATAGAACCTTCTGAGCACATCACACAAACTGTGTGCACAATGGCAATGGCATGAAAAGAGAGCCAACCTGTATAAACTATTTGTTTGATTTTCATATCTAAACAGTTGTCATGCATGTGTATTGGCTTAATGGCCACACACACACACACACACACACACTCCAATTACACTGTATAATGAACAGTATAATGTATAATGATTGTCAAGGTTACCTTGCACAGTTCCACTTTGTTCATGGACTCGTCCATCTCTTCTTTAAGCAGGTCTGCCTTGGCCGTCAGTGCTTGCGTGTTTGTTCCAGAGATTATCGACTTGGTTGCCTGCAACCATCTTGGGGGGGGGGGGGGGGGGGGGGGGGGGGGGGGGGCACATACAGGACAGGATGAGAGCGCTGAGCAGTGTGCACAGAAACCCAAACAAGACAGAACTGGACGTTGGAAGGATTGCCTTTGTTTACTGTGTGTGTGTTTTATACACAGCTCGTTTGATATAAAAACAACATGTGCTGCATGTATATACAACATAGCAATTATCCGGAGCGCCACAGAATGATTCAATAAAAAAACTGTTCCGACCAAAATAACTGAAAAAGTCAACCCTTCACCATTTCCATGCGATCTGATGGTGGACCACAAGGAGCTGTCAGAAGACCCACCTTGCTCTGGCAGAATCGTAGTCCAGAACCAGCTTGGCCAGCTGCTTCCTCTGCTTCAGGATGTTGGGGATGTCCACCTGAGGAGGACCAACGCACAGACCCATGAACCCAGTCAAACATTCACTCTACATAGACACTGGAGGAGCCCCAGAGGGCATGGTATGAGGTCGTGGTATCGACCAGGCCTGACCGACTCACTGGCTCTGCTTCAGCCATAGGACTCTAAAGATGTTTAATGTGGCATCAACGGTAAAGGGGAGCAGTCAAGCTCGGCTATTTTCTAATATAAGAGAGCAGTGCTTCAGACCCGTGTTGTGAAAAAGTTGGACCATTGAGGTCATTGGTCTGGGTCCAGGTTTTGCGTTCTCAAAATCAGACCAATGACGTAAGTGGTTCTGCTTTTTGGGGATTTTCTCACATTATTTGCATATGAAGCAGTACTGTCTTATATAAAAAAATAGCAGAATCGTCCCTTAAGAAGAAAACATGGCAGAAACAGGAAAGCTGCTGTGTGTTACTTAAACACATTGCTTTGTGTTCACGCCTCTACACTAACATACTCCGATTTCTATTGCCATTTACCTTGTAGTCAAATTATTTAGCTTTAGCGATAGTGACAAACAATCATTTCAGATACATGTCATTACGGATAGAGCATCTTGCTCTTGGGTAGATCCTAGGTGATCAGATTGGACTAGGGGGCAGAACTGTTGGTAGGGTTCATTGCTACAGTCATCTCAGACGCAGCAGTCCTACTATGTTAAAGCAGAACTTCTTGGGGGAGACGGCACAGAGCCTGGGCTGGAAACCAAAAACTAAAGGGGTGGAGTTACACCTTTTTTCCTTACGGAGATATTCTATCGAAGGGAAACTTTTGCACGATCGAAGGGAAACCTTTGCACGATCAAAGAGAAACTTTGTGAGAGCGGATGAAGCTTTCAGAAGGGAATTTAACTAGTGTATTTCTGAAGTGGTCAGTCTACACAGTGTTGTTTTGAAACCTTTACAGACACTTGCTGGCTGAGTTTGTGTACACTGCTAATAGCCAAATATGCACTAAAAGAACCCTGCCTCCAGCAACATGATTGGTTAAAACAATCACAATCAACAACAAAGCAAAATAAAGTTCAGCCAGATTTGAGGTCGTTCGCCATCAGAGACTAGCCTATTGCTATAGCAACTCTGTTGCAATTCCTAGCACAACTCCTCTCCACAGTTCTGTCAGAACGCTACAAGGTGGACGGAAAAATGGACGGAGGGGCTCCAGGTGGGTGGTGGACAGGCAGAGACGTTACCTCTGCCAGCTGGTTGAGAGGGTCCAGGACGTCCTTCTCCACCTGCAGCTCGTGGTGCATCAGCTCGGACGCCAGCCGATTCTCCGCTTCCCCACACACCTCCATCATCTTCCTGCGTCATCCCATACACACACACACAAACCATTCACACGCACACACCAGCCCAGAAGGGAGAAAGAAAGGGTCTAAGAAACACAACGCACATTTTTCCCAACGGCGACAGATGATCTCTCTGGATGGGAATCAGGCGCGCACACACACAGAGAACAGGAGGGGGCGCTCTCTCTCTCTCTCTCTCTCTCTCTCTCTCTCTCTCTCTCTCTCTCTCTCTCTCTCTCTCTCTCTCTCTCTCTCTCTCTCTCTCTCTCTCTCTCTCTCTCTCTCTCTTCTCTCTCTCTCTCTCTCTCTCTCTCTCCCTCTCCCTCCCTCCCTCTCTCTCTCCCTCTCCCTCTCCCTCCCTCCCTCCCTCTCCCTCTCTCTCTCTCCCCTCTCCCTCTCTCTCTCCCTCTCTCTCCCTCCCTCTCCCTCCCTCTCTCTCTCTCCCTCTCTCTCCCTCTCTCTCCCTCTCTCTCTCTCCCTCTCTCTCTCTCCCTCCCTCTCCCTCTCCCTCTCTCAATGCAGAGCAAAACAAGGTCCTGCTAAATGCTAAATGCTACCATTACAAGCAGCAGGCCGAACCTGCAGTGATTGCCTGGGGGTATTCTTATGACTCTACAAAGAAACTATACTATATCAATATATTTATATATGACAATATAAGTATCAAATGACAAGTATCTTGCAATGCTCCCTAGTGTAGGTCTCTCCTGTGCCCTCTAGGCTCATAATGTGTGCTGGCATTGTGTTTGCTGTGAGGCTGGCTGTGGTACTTTCTCTTCCCTCTTGTGTCTCGACAACAGAACGAGGCGACAGACTCCTTCCTCACTGCTGTGGGGTGGGTGGTACAGCACAAGTCACTATCTACATCTCCATTCCACTCTGGAAATACCCAGGTGTTTGCACCACAAGAACAAAATGGAGAAATGAGTTGTAGGTACTTTCTGAAGCAAGGGCAGTGGTTTCTTTTTAATCGTTCTCTACTTTCTTTAAATCACATTTAAGGAAGTGGAATGCTTCCAATCCTACTTTCCCATTTCACCGTCCTCGGGTGATAACCGATAAGGCTATTAACGACGCAATAGTGAAATCTTATAGAAACGTTATGTTTACGTTTATAGTTTACATTTCAGTCTGGGATTGCACATCGAAGCACAAAAAGTGATAACGACAGTGGCCTCGCAATGTGGAATGCCAATTAGAAGGCCATTCTTTTTAATAACTACTGGGAATCTGAATACATGGCTTCTATATATAGAAACTACCATTATCTCATTATTTTCAACTGACAGTTTCCCTGCTAAGAAACTGTTGAGAAGCCTGTCAACAGGAAAAGCAGAAAGCAGGGCCACTCTTTCTTTCCCCCTCAAGACTCGTGGCGTCCAATTTCTCAAATCTCTGGGGTGCATCTGCCCCATATAGTAACAGTCCAGCCTAGGTGGCTGCCTGGCCTGTCAATCACTGGAGCTGCTCGCTCACTTACCCAATCAGTGAGTCCTCTCCGAGTTGGCTCCCGCCATCGACCATGGCCTGGGATAGAGCCGTGAGGGGAAGCTTTTTCTGTAGTTAATGTTTTGTGTGGTATAAAGAGAGGGAGAGAAAGAGAGAGAGAGAAATGTAGCGGATTAGATTTGGAATGAGCAACATAGTTTTGTCTAAAAGTATGAAGGATGAAGTCTAAAGACATCAGTTTCACATACTCTTGAGCCCAGCCGCAGCAGAAGAAAAGTATTTCCCCCCTCCATTTGTGCTCAATAATAAAACATTAAAGAATTTAAAGAGGAGGACAGGAAGTGTGCATTCACAGCGAGGGCAACAGATTTGTACAGATGTTTCATGGCTTACAAGATGGCAGCGCAAGGAATGGAATGAACTACTCTACAAAATACCACAGAAGAAGAAGAAAAAGGTGCCCTTCTGGAACAGCATCAGCTATTGAACGGGTCCCCACTCACAGCCCTGAATGAGTCAGCATGATTTAAGAACCAGAGAAAAATACCCAGCCATGGAAACCCAGCTGAGACACCCCGGAGAAGGGACAAGTGAAGCGGATGGGCGGGAGGGAGGAGGAATGGAAGTATAGTGGTTAAGGTGAAGCGTTTTGATCGTTTTTTGTTTACCTGACCATTTCCTGTATAGAGGCGTGGTACAGACTGAGGTGCATGTTGGGTAGGAAACACAAACAAAACAAAATGTAAAAGAAAAGTCAAACTGTTTCCTACGCATGGAATCACAGAGGGCTTGGTAACATGGACTGTTGCTTAAAAGACAAGGGTTTAACATTTCCTTGGGGAGGAGAGGATTGGTAATATACATTTAAGGTTATTTTGAGAGATGTCCATTCATTTTGGGAGTGTTAATTTTTTTTAAATATATATAATACAATTTGAAAATCATATCATGATAATATAATGATGAATGAATGATAAATAAATGCAAAATGGGGGTTTATCAGGTCCAACACGATCAAACGTACGTGTCTTTTCTCGGCGTCCGCACCGATGTGTCCCTGGAGGCACGTGACCATCCTCTTGTGTGTGTTGTGGGACACCACCCGTACCACCTCCATACGTCGCTCGATCTGTAACACGACGCACACGCACACACAAACATTACTTGGAAGAAATGATCTTTGGATACAAAACAACACAGCCAAACAGAGGCCAATCTCCGAGCCCCAGAGTGGCCGAGAGACCTGTTCCTTTGGAGAATAAAGACAGAGGTCACTTGCTGACTCAATGCTCAGAAACAGCATGACAGTTCTCGCCGTGTCATCGCTCCACTGTGTTTGGTAATCGCGTGATTAACTCGGATGAGATAAGCACTCAAGCGCCATCTCAAATCCCTTCAAACCTCTGTACTTTTTTTCTTTTTCATGATTGAGGCAACACGGGACGACATCAGCAATACAAACAGACGCGCATACACAGACCTTCACATGTCATATAAAGACCCATTGTGGATCTTGTTGATTCCATGGGTGGCTCTCTGATGTTCCACGTTCCCAAACTGTAATTACCACCAGGCCTAATTAGATCCGCTGGCAGCCTGCGAGACTCAGCTCTCTGCGTCATAACTTTTATTTTTGTTTGTATTCCCCCCCTGCCCCTCCTCTCAGAGGGGTCAAAGGTAAAACATGATTGATACGGCTTGTCCGATCGGGGCACTGCTGGAATGTTCTCCTAAAAATTAAACGATGAGTCATCCAAAGCGTGTCCATGGCGACAGACAGCGGGCTGTGACAGACTGTAAAAAATAAAGGGGTTGTGTGGATTTCAGGGGGAAAAAAGAAAACGAAAAAGGAAAAAACACTTCTTTTTTTGGACTGCAACACGCCTGCTCCTGTGTCCCAACCATGGACTACACAGATCCACTCTGTGCTCTTCAACCCAACCTACAATAATGCTATCTTTGATGAGCTGCTCAATGATAAGGCTCACAGCCTGTCTGGGAGCACAGAGGCCAATTGATCTGTGGTGTGGCTATTCTGCTAGTGCCAGGTGCTTATCCAAGAGACACACACACACAACACATTAGCATTAAGCTAGATCTGGCTGGGGCGTGTTTGAGCTCTCCCAATGCCCGTGAATAGACCTCGGCCGCGGGCTGGCACTGGCCCAAATCTTCCCTCGCAGCAAGAAGCCAGGGTGACGCTGCAAGTGCGGTGGTTTTATGACTTGGCAGCTTCCGTGAGAGACGCCAAGCAGGGCAGGTTCCCAGTTGTTCACGCCTTGCTTTGCCATACAGAACAGAACAGGAGGGGTGTGTCTGCCCTTCCAAAAATGGCACAACCGGAGGGGAAACAACAAGTCATGGGAACAAAAACACACATGCGCACACACATGCAAGTTTCATGAAAGGTAAGTGAGAGGAAAGACAGATTGATTCATGAGGAGAGGGTGAAGGGAGAGACAATGTGAGGGCAAGAGGGCAGGGAGAGCCACTGGAGAGGAACAGCGGACCACCACGCTCCTAAAACAGACCACATGCATTCCAAAGGCTCCGGAATACATATCCACCTCCGAATCTCACGCACGCACACACACACACACACACACACACACACACACACACACACACACACACACACACACACACACACACACACACACACACACACACACACACACACACACACACACACACACACACACACACACACACACACACACACACACACACACCTGCATTTTCAAAACAGCTGGGTTGAATATGGCCCATCAGTGTTTCCCCCACGATTGTTTCCAGCAGCGGTGTTGAGGTGTGCGCAGGGAGTGTGATCACTGATTCCAGTGGGGCCCAAATTAGGCTGAAATTTCGGGCGCTAATGTTGGCACAAAAACAGTGTTTCAATTTGTATCCATCCCATCTTCTGGGTTTCATAATACTGGGACTTCTGTTCTAAACAATCAAATACATACTACTTTCGAATTTTACTTCACTTTCTCTTTTTATGCTACATTTAGTCTAAAGCCATTTAACCTAACCTGCCAGATGGTTACACAGAACCATCTGGTAGGTCGTCTTTGGGAACTGTTTGGAAAAGGGCAGGCACTTAAAAAAAATACTTGGCAGGATGAACCATGTGTCTATCACCGCCCATCACAAATGTCTCGTAGTTCCTCAAAGGACGCTGATTGGTCCAAACGCGTATAACTTTGTAATATTTTGCTGTTGGGATTTATGCACAATATTTCTCCTATGACAATGTTACAATTGAGGGAGGGGGTGGGGGGAGGCGCAGTAGGTGGAACCTATGATATATGCATATTTTAGGCTTTTCTGCGGCCAACATAATTTCTAATTTGTCTTTACATGGCATCATTTTTTATGCATGGCTGACTGCAGTGGCGCTAGTAATCCAGCGGCGGCGCTGTACCACTGCTGGAAGCATATAGGGGACACACACACACACACACACACACACACACACACACACACACACACACACACACACACACACACACACACACACACACACACACACACACACACACACACACACACACACACACACACACACACACACACACACACACACACACACACACACACACACACACCATTTGACAAGTGGAAAGGATGGCGTGTGTGTGTGTGTGCTTGTGTTTATGTGCATGTTCTCACGGTTGTGTTATGTTTACATAGGCCTGCTTTTGCTCCCTTTTCCGTCACAATAACACAATTATACACAAATAAACCATAAGTCACTTGCACACAAAGAACCCATGCACGCACACTTTAACAGCAATGCAGAAGCAGAGGAGCCCAGACCATGATAGACAAGAGGATCCCAAACAGGCAGGCAGGCAAGGGGAGGGAGGAAGGGAGGGAGGGAGGGAGGGAGAGACAGAGAGAGAGAGAGAGAGAGAGAGGGAGAGGGAGAGGGAGAGGGAGAGGGAGAGGGAGAGGGAGAGAGAAATTGGGACAGTGAGAGAGCGAGAGGTAGAGAGGGTTAGATTGGTTTGACATTCAAGTATGGTAGAGTGACATGAATGTGTGTGTGAGAGAGAGAGAGTGTGATGAAAAAGAAAAAGACATGTCTGGACAAGTTGAATGAGAACAAATTTAAAGAAAAATAAAACTGATCATCTTCTTGGAAGGCTAGTGGAAATATTCATTAAATCATCAAAAACAGCATAAGCCTAAACTAAATTCATTAGTTGCATAACACTCACTCGTTTGGAGCCGGCTGACAGATTCATTAATAAGATATGACCCTCTGTCTCTCCCTAACTGGAGAGCGATAAAGAACTGTTATGAGGGATGTTAGCAGGCCAACTGATCATCCTCTAAAATCCTATATAATCATTTGTTATCATCTGTTATCTAACTAGCATTCTTCAATCATGAAAAAGAGAGCGATTAGGAATAAGGAAATTAAGACATACCCTTAAAATTATCAAGAGAGAAAAGATGAGTGAAAACTAGCTTTTGTTTGATGCAACATCTTTGAGGGCCGTATGTTAACGTCAGGACCCTCCGTTGGATCGTTGAAGTATTTTACATTCATAGGCATATGGTAAAGTATGGTTAGGGCTATGGTGATTGGCGATCACCTTGGCTTGACCGACAGTGAGAGAGGGGTGTGTGTGTGTGTGTGTGTGTGTGTGTGTGTGTGTGTGTGTGTGTGTGTGTGTGTGTGTGTGTGTGTGTGTGTGTGTGTGTGTGTGTGTGTGTGTGTGTGTGTGTGGGGGGGGGGGGGGGGGGGGGGGGGGGGGGGGTGTCAGGTTAAATGAAGGGAGCCACGCCTCGATACGGGGAGGTTCGGATGACATGCGTGGTGAAGGTGACGCATGAGTAAGGTGGAGGACCACAGGGATGGTGGATCAGGTGGCAGCGAGGCCTTGTTCACCAACAGATTGCCATGGAGTGGGGGGTGTGTGTGGTGGGGGAATAACATGTCATGTCTAGTGTGGTTTGCTTAAAATAAAAATAAGTGTAAATGTGTAATTCCAGTGACGTTTGGATTTCTGTTTCACTTCAGTAAAAAAATACTAGACTAAATGACTTTTGCAGAAAAACATGTTTCTTTTCATTGTTGTTTTGCTTTCCTCCCAAGAGGACTTTTGTTCCTTCCTCTTGCCGTCTCCATCTCCTTTCTGTCTGTCTGTCTGTCTGTATGCTGTCTGTTTGTCGGCCTGCCTGTCTTTCCATCTGTCTGTCCCGAGCAGACAGATGATTCAGGCCTGCATTCTGTTACACAACCCAGGCCCTGAGCAGGTGGACTCCCCCTCATCAGTGGAACCTCTTGCTTGGATAAATGGCTAATTTTTCACTTTAAAATAGTGGTGGAGGGGACTTTTAATGTTGAAACAATGAAGTACCATAGGTGGTTCCTAATGTTAGGTTAGTTATATTACACTAAATAGAATTGGGATGGGTTTTTCATTCATATTATATAATATATCTTCTTCATACAATTTAACATTGTGAATATATCCACGATGAATGGCCACATCTGCTTTGCCAATAGCTCACCCAATTTGATTATTATTTCTGCCAATGTCCAGAAGGCTCACACTGAATTAGGGGAAAACACTTTTAAAGTCTCACTGTGTGTCATTTCAACTAGCTTGTAGTTTAAAATTACCTGGACATAGCTGTAGTTTGCGTACCACAGTTGCACAGCCGGTTAGAGTGGACAGAAAACAGAGTTTCTTTAATTCATTAAAGAGCCAGTGAACCCAAAACCGTTTTCTTTTTGCTTTAAACATGGTTGGTTTAAAGCATTGGTCTTTTATGATCCTCAACTTAAGTCCCCAATTTAGAAAAAAAAAAGTGGTGAAATCCTTTGTTTTTGCCATTCTCCCCAAAACACAATATGAACGTTCCACTCCGCTGGGAACGCAGGTGGCGTTCTTTTCGTGACGTCTGAGTGCCTTTTCTAAAGCACTCGCCAGGACCAACAGTCGTCGCTTCCCAGACACCTGTGTGGCGCAATTCATATACAACATAGCTCATTATAACACTCATACACGACTGTACTAAAAAAGTATCACAAAGTTGGCATGGGTGGTAACCATGGGGAAAACATGCCACACACTCTTTCCTAAAACACTCATAGTGTTCGAATTCCAGCTGAAACAGCGGGTTCACTGGCTCTTTAAGTCTGCTGCCTACAAACTATGGGGGCTAAATGTAACACATTGATGCACTCTGATTCATTGACTTGGAATAGGCTAACTTAATACTTAACGTGTCATTCTAGGCCTTTTTAAAACTCTGATGAATGACTTTGGTGCCGATTTCTTTACTTGTCAATGTTTTTCACCAATATTCTCAGTCTTTTTTATGCAACTATTTAGCATATCTTGTTTTGTGTTTCATTGTCGGCCTGTAACGTTTCACCTGACGTAATGGCCTGTTGCTGACATTCTTGGCCAGGACTAGATTCTGTAATATCCATGTGTTGTGTTCTTTCCTGGTTAAACAAAGGTGAAACTGAAAAACAAATAAATAACAGATAAAAAAACAAAAGTCGATCTTGCATGTTTCCAAGGAGTGGCTCAAAGCACACAGGTCGTTCATACTCGTAGCTAGAGACACACAGAGCCTGGGTTCACACACACACATTGTGACAGTGACAGGAAGGGAACTGGGTTGGAATCTCTTTTAAAGAGCCAGTGAACCCAAAACAGTTTTAAACGTGGTAATTTGTCTTATATGATTGTCAACATAGTAATCTATGCCATTTTATCACTGTTACTGAAATAAGTCCCCCATTTAGAATTTGAATTTCAGCTGGCTCTTTAAAACAGACAGCCGGCATTGTGAACCAACCGCACCTGCTGTCTGTCACAGTCTCCGAGAGAAGAGAGAGACTTCCCTGGGAAAGCCCTACACGTATACTGCCAGGCATGCCATGCATTGCATGCCAAGACACATGTGTACATAGATTAGATACGCTTGCAAGTTTTCTCTAACAAACACACACACACATTTAAAAGGTTTGATCAAAATTGACCGGTGTCCCTCTTGTAAAACCAAGACGTAGCTTAATCTGGATATGAATAGTATATAAACCACTCTCAGCATAGCAAATACACTTTCACAATTCCTTTCTATCCATTGTAATAATTTCTCTATAACCCATGAAATCTCTAAGGCCTGCAAATTAACATTTACTTAAATCACTCTCGCTGACTATTCCAGGTTTTCCATGAATTTGCAGCATTAAGACATCAACATGAGGAAGAAGTACACAACCCAAGTTAAGACCATTTATGTTACTTATTTTCTTCAGTATTTTCCATAACAAATAGATTATTAAAACTGAGATGGATACCATATGTGACAAGCAAAAAGATAGGCCTAAAAATGATTTTTACTTTAATGGAGGTAAGGCTATTTCTCAAGCATGTCTACAGATAGACTGCAGCTTTAGAGGATGGAACCGAGAACATTTAGGCTGCGAGTTTAACACCCCTAACCGACTAGGTGTTCGTTCATCCCCGGAAGCCTGAAACAAAGCGCTTGAGTGAGCAGCTGTGTTCGAATCAGGCGTATGTAAGACCTTTAATGATTTACCTGTAGGAGGTCATCGCTGAGAACTTCTGTTTTCTCTGCCCTGGGAATGACAAGAAAAACACATAGATTAAAATCAAGATTAGTATTGACGGGCAATGACAGCTGGTACATAGGAGGCATTGTGCAGAAACTGTGCAGAGTTCTGTTCAGGAGGCAAACAAACAGTGAAAACACACAGGTCATTTAAGTGAACAGCATGGGATAAAACGTGGAGGGAATCAGTTTTGACTCTTTAGGATTTTCTACAGGCCTTTGAGGGGGAGTAAAAACGATGTTATGATATTACTGATTGAAAGGTTAAGCCTACTAGCTCAGACAACTTAAAGTCATCTCATTAACTAGCTTTAATTAAATAATGAACGGGTCTTAATAAAAACAAGTTTTTCCAGGCCTTTTCCGAACTTGAGGGTTAGAGGGTATTATGTGGCCTGTGAAGCCCTTTGAGACTAACTGATGAAGGGCTGTACAAAGATTACAGACTTGACTTGTATGACGAACATTCTTTCATACTTTGTCAAATCACTTACGCAGTCCCCGATTAATTAATCAAAAGTTAGTTGACACCTCAAATTTGAAATCATGGTGTCCTTACGTGACCGATACGATTAAAAAGCCTTTTCCTAAAGTGAACCCAGTATCAGAGGTTTACATCTAGCGTGGGAGAGTTTGGAGAGAGGAAGCTGGACCACCGTACGTTTGTCATCACAAACCAACCATATTTTGCCCTACTATTTAGGCTAGTCATTTAGGAGACACTTTTATCCAAAGCAATGTCTGTAAATTATTCCTACGTGTCATCAGGAGCAGGAAGGGGGAAGACATCTTACTGAAGGACAGGTAGACTTTGATTGGGAGATGAAGACCCTATAGTCAATTCAGTATCCTTCCCTGAGTACAGTAAAAGGGCGGCAGTAGCAGTACCAGAGGCAAAGGAGGCAAACGTATAGGGTGGTGACCAATCTGACTAAGCCCCGCAATGGCCGATGTCGGGTCTGTTCTCTTGGTTCTTTCCCATTTGAGAAAGTAAATGGAGGGCTTCATGCAGCACAACAAGTCTCTCTCCATTGGGTTAAGACGTAAGTGAGCAATTTTACAGCAAATCGGACGCGTCGCACACCGTAAAAACACAGTCAGCATTTCTTCGACCACACTTTCTTTTAATAGGCGGGAAAAACAGCAAAACCACTCCAATATAATCCAACGTACACAGCAGTACACAACACACTGCTCTGAGGACAGTTAACCAAAGCCATAACAAAACCAGATTAGAACAACTCGACACCATGCATTTTCTTACTAATATAGAGATGGGCGGTCTGGGTAACAGCTGCTTGGGGAGGGTCCAGTCTCCGATATCTGTCCAAGTATTGGCACATCGGCTAGGGGTAGAGGACTCCCAGAGAGTCCCTGTGAAAATCTGGACCAAAATTAGCCTCCATGCAGAGATGACTACAAGGGAAATCACCTTAATTCTATCTTTGGACTGGACTAGTTTTTACCCATGAAGGTCTAAGGTTGTGTCATACCATTTATTTAGTCATTAAGCTGAGGATTCTTTCTAAAGCTGCATGTAATTGATGAGCAGGTAGGGATTTTGCCTACAGGCAGGCTGCTGACCTTAAGGTTGGAACCCAGAACCTTGCGACTCGGAGTCAAACACCTTAACCATGAGACGTAAGCGGTTGCTGTAATCTTAATCCTGTGCTCCTATGGGCGTTGCGGTTTTGGGAGTGTTCGGACACCATTTTGGAGGCTAATTATTCATCTTGCGGAAAGCTGATTTGTGTCGGGGGATTCTGATCTTCAAATGGGTAGAACCAGCTCAGTGTGAGTAGTAATTAGATGCTGGGTAACGCACAAGGCTTTGCGATAACTACTCAGGGCTTAGAGAAGTTGTATTACTGGGGAAGTCACAAAAGCTTCACACTCTGTCTCTAACAGCATTACACACAGATTTCAAAATGACCAACGCTAAAACCACTGCCCACAAAGAATTAGAGGGAACATGTATGTGTGGTCCTTGCGGTTTTTCAAATAGGATGAGGTCGAGTTGGAGTTCAACGAGCGCTAGCAACCATGACGGTGGGGTATGTGTACTGGCTTGCTACGTCACCTCCCCAGACTGGAGCCTATAAACAGTAATCTAATGAGTCAGGCCAATTAGATCCACTCAAAAGGAGGAGTCCGTGAGAACACAATGGGCCTATGCTTAATACCCACCTCTTAGGGTTGCACCTATAAAGACATTTCTAAGTCGATATATTCATTCATTATTGGAAGATAGAAATATTACACTTTTTTGTATGTAGGCCTACATTGGTAGCCAATATATCAGTGCATCTCTGGTATTCATCTATCCATTCATACCAGTACAGGCAACATAAAGGAACACCCGGACATTGCCAAAACCCAACTGGGTATCTCCAATTAATCCCTTCAGTCAAACCTTGTTAATTATTGAATGTGTGCATCATGTTCTTGCTATGTTTTAATTTGTCTTCTAACTCATGTCATGTTAGAGATAGCAATTATGCTTTCTCCTCGCTTACCACATCGCTTCATATTTCCCCACAGTAGGGGTATAATGGGAAGGTTTCTGCATTATTAAGGCTAATAGGTACTTTATAAAAAAATTAAGGACCTTATTTTCCATACAACCTGGGTAGAGAGGGTTGTTTTTTCTTTTCTCCATCAGGCAGAACTGGTAGTTCATAAAGTCTAGACAGACTGTGGGTTACCCCCGGGTAAGAGCAATAAAACATTATCAGGTCTAAACGTTTGTAGGAGTGTGACGACTGGTTTATGTCCAGGTTAACATTTTAAACATTACTTTGTCAATAATTCATGTATTACTTTAGGACAACTAAAGCCGCAATGTTGTGAGGAGGTGCAGATGTCAATCTCACTCTCACACACACACACACCTTTGCTATTGTAGCAGTTTGCTACAGTTGAACAAACCAAATCAATAGAAAAAAACACAACCGACTGATTAACTGATACATTGGCAAAGACACAGACGTATACAGTAAAGACAAAAAACGTCACATTAAGTGACACAATTACACCAAACAAGACATAAGGGAGGACACAGAGTCTATATGTCAGTCACTATGCACAATGACAGTTAAATCCAGATGGCATGGCTTAACTGGGCTTCAGCGTGCCTTCTACAACGATGGGGGCTCAAACTCCACAAACAATAGCAACCATTCAAGCTTCCAGTTATGCCCTGGTAGTTGTGGGTATAGGTTCGGGTGTTTAGGGGGTAGGGGGGCGTATTAACGTATATCTTTGTCAGAAGTATTTTCAAACAGGACTACCATTTTTTGGTAGCCTACAAGCTTGTGCAGACCCATACCCCAGTGGAAAATGACTAACACACTATGCTATAACCTGGCAGTTTACCAATCATCATCGAGAGGTTCATTACTTTTATTAGGAATCTCGCTGGCCGGATGGGAAAAGTGTTTGCTATCTGTTGAAAGAATGCAAATAGGATGTTAGTCTGTCATTCGTGTGTAAATCAGGAACAATGGTTAGTTTGTCAGGAACAATGGTAATGGCAGCATAACTTTGGGTATACAAAGCCATTTTTTCATTGTTCCTATTGGAGCCCGTCCAGGAATGGCCTATGAAGCCAATGTGTTCCTCAAATTTTTTCAAAGCAAGGCGGAAAGCTAATATTTGAGATTCTGTAAAAACAAAACCCAGTTCCAGAGCCGTTTTACCACTGCATCAGAGAGCAGAGGTTAGAGAGGAGAATCACATGGTACGTGTGATGTGAGGGAGTTTCAACAGACGCATCCTTTGATTAACTCAGACCTAATTCAGCCATCTATTGTGAATTAAATTAGATGATGGCACAGAGAACAGAGCTAGCAAAATTAACCAAGCTCTGTGACAACAATTTTCTGTTGAGAGCATACCCTCACGCCAACCCCCCCCCCATGTTTTCTAATCCAACTCTGACACTTTCCCACTCTATCTATCCATTTGTCTGCATCTCGAACCCTCGTCTTGTTCTTCCTCTGTGGCGTTTCTCAATTATCCAGGTCTAACCCAAAGATCTACATTTCAGCCACAGGTTGTCTACTCTAACCGACCAACCAAGTTGTCTCCAGCTGTAGGAAAGCTAACCTCTGTGAGCGGCAAACTATAGTGAACCCGTGACAGCGGTGGACAGCTGCTTTGAATTACAGAGAGACAGTCAGGGAAAGAAAGGATGGTAGCGATGAGGAGGCTGGAAGGCAGAGGAGGAAGGATACACAGTGATCGGGGTGCTTTTAAATCCTCCAGTGCAAAAAAAAAGATAGCACACAGAGTGAAGACAGACAGAGGGGGAAGAGAGGAGAGAGACAGAGGTGAAGGTAGAGAGGGGGGAGACAGAGTGGGGAGGCCCAATGTCAGAAGGTTGTGGTGGTCCAGGCCAATCACCCCAAAACCCCAGAAACCTGAGGAGCATGGATTAATGCCACACACACACACACACACACACACACACACACACACACACACACACACACACACACACACACACACACACACACACACACACACACACACACACACACACACACACACACACACACACACACACACACACACGTTCTTGAGCAGTTCTTAAAGCAAGTCTACCAAAAAGACGAGATCTTTGACAGCCACAACATACAATCACCGACCAACTAGACCCAGATGTCCAACTGAGAGCCATAGTTCTACAGACAGACTGCTGGTGTCGAACCGGCTGCCAGAACGCGTTGGGATCAGCGATGAAGGCCACACTTTGTGTTAACACAACAAAACAAAAAAACTCTAACAAGACTGTCTGCGGCAGAAAATAGACAGCCTACGGTTCCGTCGTACCAGGCCAAACTATGGGGGGCAAGGGGAGGGCAAGGGGGGGGGGGGAGGTAAACAAAAAAACAAAACCACTGTTGTTTTCCCCGGCATCAGCTGAGCTACAGTGAAACGGTTGGGTTGCCTGACCGGGGAAGAAGCTCTTTATATAGAAGTGTGTCACACAGACCGCTATGCTAACATCTAACAACAGGCGTTGTTAGACAACTGCCCTCGCAGTGCAGCCCAGGGATGACCGTTTAAGGACGGTAACCCCGGTGACCTGGTATCAGAGAGATGGGCAGTAAGTGAATACAGCAACAGTTAACACAATGGCGCAGCGGTAGATTGCTCCCGGCGTCAGCGGGACTAAGGGGTAGGCAGGGTCAGACTGTTGTGTTTGCAACAGTTGGCAGCTTAAGGTAATGGATACAGGGCCCAGATGAAAGGCCCGAAGGAGAATTACTGAGTGAGCCAGCCACATCCCCATTACAAAACATCACCAATAACTGTTCTGATCGCATGGGCCCTTTATTATTAGGCTTACGTTCCGACCAAGGTGAGAGCTCTTCTCTCTAATCTTATCTCGAGGGTATGCCGGATGGATTGTTATCAAATGTTTGATTTAGCAGCAATAGCCTGGCTGAATGTGTGCATGGCAGTCTTTTTGCTGCTTGCACAGCCACATTCAATTCTCGGCTTACAGCAGCTATTGTACTGCCGAAGGGGGCTGGAACAGGGCCAGGGAAACACCCAGGGACATGCTAACAGTATTGGGTGGACCGCTGACTCAAACAGACTCAAGTGAGGTCTGAAGGTAGAAATGAATCCCTTGACTCCCACCACAGCATGTACTTCTGTTAGGTGGGTTCTCTAAGCAGAGCAAAATACCCTGCTGGAGCACCGCTGCGTATGTGGTACCCAACAACAGGGAACACCAGGTAGTGAGTGGGTCAGAACCATGCAGAGCTGGGGAGAGAAGTGTTTTAGCTCTTCTTTGAATTAATTGCCTCTCATTTGATTGTGTCCAATATACTCTCGTGAAGGTTGACCTTGGTTGGTCTTGCAGGCTAAACTAATTACGAGGACAATAGATGCCATAAAATTATCACAATTTGTATATAGCTTACAGCAAAGATTCGCTATTATTAAACAAAACATGAACTGTTTATTATGATTAATTTGACCAGCCCTTCACAACAATGCATGAGTCTATGTAAAATGTCAGACCCATTCATCAACTTATCTTGTTAACACAGCTAGGTCAAACATTACGTCCAACCATGTTCCCATACAAGCTCCTTGCTTAACCAAATGAGTTATATAGTAACCTGCCAGCTGGTTTTTCTGTCTGGTGTGTTTTTCAGAGGCCGGTTTCCCCACATCATATGCATCATAGGCCAGATCAGAGCAAGACATGACCAAAAGAACAAGCAGTCTATGCTTTGTTAATAGCAGTGTGTGTTGGGCTGTAAAATTGCTATCCCATACACACGATTAAAAAAGGCTTTGCTATTTTAACACTTAACCTGCCTTGGTTGGTCTGAAGCGGGAAGTCGAGAAGATAAATTACAGAAACATCCTTCAACTGAGAAATTAAACCTCATATCCTACTTCCTAACATTCCCAGCATGCGCATGCCAGTTTTCCCTCTGCGTTAGGCTACCTCTCTCTCTCTCTTTAACGCTCTCTCTCTATGAACCCGTGCAGCTCGGAGTTCCTCTTGCAATGCACTAGCACTTCACTGAAAGCCAGTTTCCTGTTTGTAGAAGAAGGAGAGATTTCCTCCGAGTGACTGAGTGTTGGACACGGTGTTCTGCCTGCGCACAATCACAGGAACTGAGAGGGCAGAAGGAAGGGCCGTCACACTTCACATTTCTGTGGATGTAGCCTTGTAGGTTGCTGCAAAACTGTACAGGCATTACCTGGATTACTTGCTCACCACGTCACCAGCAACATAAAATAGCCCAGCAACATTTATCTCTTCTGGAAAATGTGGAAGCCATGCATGGTGATGGTTTTACAGTTTGTTCACTGGTGTGGAAGCAGCATTAGAATCCCGGATTGCTTATTTACAAGCGTCTGCTTTCTGCATTAAACCGTGTACAAACATGCAATTTATTTTCAGCTGTCACATGCTGATTTAGAGTCACTGAGATGCAGTTGAAGAATTGATGAGTATTCCAGTTGTCCCCGAATTCTGCTGACCCTGGACTTGGCTGAGGCAACGTCAAGGCTCATTTACTTAGCCAACTTCTACAGATAGAGTAAGATTCAAATTCACACTGAATAGCATAAAAATGAACAACACATTTTACTACCACAGCTAGGTACCCTCACCCTGCAGAGGGCAATGGTAGATGGTGTTTTTCCCAGGCCCAAATGCCATCATCTGGGATTGAAAACTAGGCAAGCTTCTTGTTTTGGCATCTGCCCTCATCGTGTCTGGAAATATTTATATTTTCTTCTGTCTCTTTTCATTCCTGATATACTGATTCAGCTACTGATACAATTCATCATCACCATAATAACACTTGTAAACATAACAGGCCACAACATAATTTGTATAATTATGTTTATCTATACGTTTGCAGTGTGTGGTTATTGAACCTATACTTAACATGTAGTTTTAGAAGTAATACACTACCATTCAACATATAGCCTACAGCAACAGCAGTGTACAGCTGTCAAGGCTGAAAAAAGTGTCATATCGCCTAGGCTGGTGCCACGCAGTTTCATCAATCACCACAGAACAAAAAGGCATTGAGAAATGTTTAACTACAGTGAATGTCACTACTCTGAAATGGGATACACGATAGTGTTTGGGTGATGTGCGCTGCACACTGTAGGGAAATTAGATTTGATTAGGCCCAATATATGCTAATTGCAGTTCATTTTAAAAGACATATGAGCAGGACGGTGTAATTATACATGCCCCTCTGTCTGAAGAGAAACGTGTGGGTCGGTAAAATTAAAGCCGTCCCTTTACATAGAATGTAAAATAGACCTACATATAGAAATATAAAACACACCAAACCGTATCATTGGGACAAAGGTAAAAGAGCAGTGGAACGTGTGCGTGGCAGCATTCAAATAAACGTGTTAACAAGAAGCAAAGAAGTGAGTTCTGGAGCTGGGTTAAGTAAATAACGGTACTTGCCTGCCAACAGTTTGATTGGCGAGCTGTTTCATTCGATTGAATTGTTTCTTCATTTTCGGTCCCTTTTGTGGTGTCGAGTGATCCTACGTTTCAAAGCTGGACACTTCGACTGCACGGTTATTCCCGTGTATACGTTTAAGTCTTTCGCTATGACACGAAAAAACAAGCGAGAGCCATTGAGCTCAAAGCCAATTAGAAATAGTTTGCTAGCTTGGCTAGCTCGGGAGCTAGCCCTTCAGACTTCAGAAAAAGTTCCCTTTTGGGAAGACGGCATGATCCTCAAAACACTTTTTTTTAATAAAGCCATTCGTTGAAACCCGGCGGTAACGCTCTGACTAACATCGACACTTTCAGCTTTGCATGGCTGGTCCCGGGTTGCTGTCTGACGTTAGCCCCACTAGCTCCGTTCCCGATGGATAATCCGTGGAACACTTTCCCAGGCGAGCCAATACTCCGCAGCAGCAGCAACGCGCACCTCTGCTCGAGCACAGCGTTCAACGAGGGGCAGGAAGTACACGCAGCATCATCATCTGCCATCCACCACCACCTCCCGCTGGACAAACTGCTGACTTGTCGGTGCGTGTGTGTGTTTGTGTGTGTGTGCGCGCGCGTGTGTCTGTACATTCCTCAATATTCTATGGAGCAAATCAATCCATTGAAGAAAAGTCGAAATCAACAACAAAATCGTCATAATCAAACTTCCTTTGCACAGATTATATACATATTGAATTACTTATAGCCCTACAATGTATTATATAAGACCGAATTTACAAAAACAAATATAACATCTCATTGTCTTTGAAATGTGTTTTAATTTAAAAATATGATGAAGCATTTTCATATAACAATATATTTTCACCACGTATCTTTATTTTCACTAGACACACCTTAAACCCCATAAATATATAATATACGATTATTATGATTATATATTTTTTGTAGACTACCTGCTTTATGCAGGCTGACTTTCGAACATACAATGATCAGAACACATTGTTCATGTCTACTCAGAAACATACTTAACTTGAACATAGATTGTTTCCGACTTTTCAGCGGTTTGTTGCATTATGTATTACTCCGCAATCTGCAGCTCAAAATGCGGTACACCACATTTCAGAGCAAACATGAAAAACTATTAAATTACAATCATATTACAAGACCATTTAAAATATCGTTGTAAGATGAACTCATTCTTGAAATCTTGAAAATAGTTACCCTATCCACCACAGGTTGGCAGTCTTCTAAGTGAAACCACCAAAATTATTATATCTGTAAATATCCAAATTCGCATGTGACCCATTGATATCCAGAAGGCTACTGGTTCTATTCCATTTATTTAGGAAAAAATGTATGCGTGAAGGATACTGACCACCAATAGATGGCGCTAAAGTACCACAACTCGTAAACATGACCATAGAAGGCACATGACAGCATGGGAACTACTTCCGACAGAAGCGGAATGGGCGGAGCGTGTCAGAGTTGCAAGTGTTAGCGTTGTGCTAGTTGTGCATAATGTCAATAATAGCAGGTTCTATATAAATGTTAATCAATGTTTAGAAATAACGTAATGCATGCAATGCTTGATGACCATATTTTCCATAGCCAGAATATTTATCTAGATCGGCCGTTGTTCGGTTATCGTCTCGGGTCCTAAGACCACCTGTCTAAAGTAGGTATCTGGTTAGTTAGGTGCAGTCTGTGGGTGCCAGTGATACTCTATACACTCCACACTATTGTTAATTCCTAAGTCTTAGACGTATTGATGGCAGCTCGACAAACCTTCACCGACAGTGATACTGCGGATGAAGCAGTGAGGGCGACTTGTGACGATGCAACGACATGCAAAAGGTAGATTCTAAATGATTTCAGAACCAAATGGTCTATGATCAGTCAGCGCAGCAAATACCTCTGGAACTGTTTTAAAAATCACGAATAAAGTAATTTTCATCAGGGCTGCTGTTACTCTTGTATGACGTTTCTGTTTTAATTGAATTCATGTTAAATCGTCCGTTTTCCTTATTGTGTTTTCTAGGTTTGCAAGCAGTAAAGGATACTGGAAAGACCCCTATATCCAGTACTTTGTCAGATCAGTTGGTGACCGAAAGGCTCCAGAGATCAACCGAGGCAAGTCGTAGTATTTTACGTCTGATTGTTTGTGTGTACAGTAGTGGTCAGTCGTTTTCTAACTATTCCCATGATGTAGGTACACCAAATATTAACTCGCACAGTCCTAGAGTAAACTGTTTCCTTCATGTTTTTATTTTTCTGCTCCTGTGAATAATCGCTTGTTGTTGGTAATTAACCTTTTTACAATGTGTGTTTAAGGGATGCCTTTATGTGTTTGTGCCTATGTATATTTATCACACTGACATTATTTGGAATAATGACACATTGATTGTTTGGTATCTTTGCTCTTAGTCTTCCTCTCAGTATTTACACAACTCTTACTATGACTACTAGTACTACTCTGCCAATCCAATCCATAACAACTGTGAGTAGTTTTGTAGTAGGGTTGAAGTGTGTATTTGAGCAGCCAATCAACCGCCTCTACCTGACCTTGCCTCCTAGGTTACTACGCCCGCATCCGAGGAGTGAACAATCTCCTAGACGCGTTCGTCAGGAGAACAGACTGTAACTGTCAGATCATCAACCTGGGTGCTGGACTCGACACAACCTTCTGGAGGTTAAAGGTACAACGAGTGAGAGGTAGTGACTAGTCTAGTGGTTAGGACTGTTTGTCTCCAAGCCGAAAGGTTCATGGTTTGATCCCTGATATCCGCAGACTACCTTTAGACATCCTTGAGCAAGATACCCCATAACTGCTCCTTAATTAACTATCTATAAAAATAAACACTTTAGATTAAAGTGTCTGCTAATGACTTAGTTTTAAATAGCTTAAGAATCGTACTTATATGTGCTGTACCATAGTGTGTATAGCATATGTGGTCATTATAATAACTGTGTGTGTATATGTTTTTTAAATTTACAGGATGAAAACCTCATGCCTAAAAAGTATTTTGAAGTCGACTTCCCAACTGTTGTTGCCAGGAAAATACACAATATAAAGTAAGCCAATCGCTCTTTGTATAATTTCTCATTTCCAGTTCCTTGCAGCGTTATTCAGTGTAAACCTGTTGGGGGAGACAGAACCAAATAATTTAAAAGAAGCTATGTCCCTCTGCCAAGTTGGTCAAGTAGTTATCAGAAATATGCACGGGGGCCAAGCATATAAGTGTATCTTCAGGATAAAACATTTACTGTTAAACATAAATAAGCTGTAATCAATCCTGCCAATATGTCCTTCATGGATAAATAAAGCTAAGTTAAAGGTGTGCATGTTTGTCCAGTCATTGCATAAATGCTATTCAGCTCAATGTGTAAATGTCGTGCCATTAAGTGGGGGGCTGTGTACTCGACCTGTGCTCTTTTCCCTCTGTGTTAGAACAAAGCCGCCTCTCTCCAAACCACTCATCGAGACGCACAGCACAGACTCCCTACTGCTAGGTGGGTGACACACAAAAACACATGTGCTTGTCATTGTTTTCATCAAAACAAAGAACGCTTAAAAATCGAACCCCTAACCCTCTTTATTTATAACAACCATATACGGATATGGTCGTTCAGATGGTCAAAGTCTAGACTCGGATCGCTACTGCATCATCGGCATTGACCTTCGAGATGTCGTCACCTTGGACGAGAAACTGAAGAGGTTTCAACTCAACCCAGAGTATGTAAAAAAATAAATAAGATGAAGTATAATGAAAGTTCAAGCTTTAATTAGCAGTTTTTGTTCACCCCACTTTGTTTTGATAAAACTGTGTTTTGATAGAGCGAGCAAAAATAGCTGATAGCAGCCTAAAACAACGATTATAATATATGTCCAAAGAAATACTACCACTGCTAGACATTTCAATGCCAAAAAGCATGAAATCGTAGTCGTTTGAAGTCCCTGGAGAGACTTCTTGAACAACACAGACTCAACTGCCTCCTCTAGTGTATTGGCTTCTTATTCCATGGTTGAAATTCAACAGCTGATCAGCTGTCTGATGTATTTATCTGTGTCTATTTGATTGCAACTATATCTGATCATATCTATGAAGTAATCAATTAGTGGCAGGTGTAGTTTTCTGACTGTAACTGAACTAATCTGGTGTATAAAGTGCATTATTTGTATTGGGTGGGAGGGGCATATGTCCTGTTAAAATGCAGCAGGATTTTAATTCATATCAGGATAATTATTACACAAAATAACCACATGCCTCAAAAGACATAGACCTGTTTCTCAATTCAATTGATTTCCTAAAATTGTAATGCATTTGTGTGCTTAAGCTATGATGTGGGTGCGTTGCCAGTAATATTAATTGTAGTTATGTTTTGTGTAGGATGTCTGCAGGATAGTCTAGTGGTTAGGGTGTCTGACTCCGAGGTTCTGTGTTTGATCCCCAGTGTCCGCCATCTACCTAAAGGCATCCGTGAGGCGGATGCCCTCATTCATGACATGTAGCCAAATACGAAACTCTGTGAGCCGCTTGGGATGAAAGCGTCTGCTAAGTTATAGTAAGTAGTGCAGTGAGGACATGTGATCTGGAAGAGCGCTGTCCCTAGGCTCTGTGGCATGGACGTACAGTTCTCAGAAAACCCATACGTTTAACTTCCTGGTTTCCCTTTTTCTTTAATGTTCTCATTGTTTTCATTGCCACTCTCGCATGGCATTGTGTGTTTCACGAAATCCCCCTGCGGCAGCATGGTCCAGCATCTGAGGAGGAAATGAGCTCCTCCCTGCAACCACTGCTTAGATTTCTGCTGTTGGCGTCTTTGTTTCGTCTACTTCCTCTGCCCATTGGCACGTAAACAACCGATTGGTTACATGCTCACATATATATTTATTTCAGGGAAAACAAAAACACCTTCAGATTTTCTTTTGTGAAGTAAGTTGTGCAAACAGATGGCAAATAAGTTTCGTTTTCCAACGTTAGCATGCACCCTGAAAACATTTGGGGAATTTATTAGACCATTAATAATTTAAGATGTATTTGAAATATAACGATGTGTATATATATATATATAGATATAATTTAAGAGTAGAACAAAGCTGAACAACATTAAGAGTCAAACATTTAATTTGTAAGGTTTTCAAACACTATGCATGAAGAATATCAGCGTAGTGACTGTTACTTCACCCTACCGGTTCTGAATTGCCGCTTTTGTTAAACCCTTAGTTTGCGTTCCGCCGCAAAACTCTTGTGTTGGGTGAATAGTGTTGGGCCTTGATAGGTCAAAGTGGGACGATGGGCAAACTGGGCGGAGCCTAAAGTCTGAGGAAACCCACTGGAGAGACTGCAACAATCTTGTGTACACAACCTCTTGTGTTTAGAAGCTGAGGTCCTAATACAATATAAATAACTGACAGATGTTTTCTTTCCCCTCCGTTGACTTGTTTATATTTTGAGTCTTTTTGCAATCCTCTAGTGGTCTTTAGAAAAACAACTCCTTAAGGTTTTTACACACGGCTTGGTCTTTCAGCCGTGAGAGCTAGTGCTTGGTTGAATCGCTTGCTTGTCAAAATGATTAGCCTCTTTGGACGCAGAAATGCCAGCTGTAATCAGAAGGATTGGAGAAAAAAACTGAACTGAGTTGAGTTGACAAGCCTGTTCATTTAAGTTGCAACACAGCAAACCAGTAGGCCAGTCAAATGAATACATGAGAACCATGACTCAATCAAAACACAATTGAATCAAAAGAAAGTGGAGCGAGCAAAATTGCTGATTGTAGCTTTAAATCTACTTGCAGTGAATACAGATAAAGACAAAATAGCACAATAGTACCCTTATTCTAATTTTGCCTCCATTAGTCCCATCTTTTCTCCTCTGTTTCCCCCAACCCCCCTAGGATTCCCACCTTGCTGGTGTCAGAGTGTGTGCTGGTCTACATGAGCCCCGCCCAGTCCTCCAGATTGCTGCACTGGGCTGCAGAGACCTTCCACACGGCCATGTTCATCAACTATGAACAGGTGAGCTGGATACAAACACAAGCCGGCCTCAACTGATAGGGACCGACATAAACGGCATAAAAGGTCCAATCCGATTGGGGTTGGATTGAGATAGATGATTCACGCAAGCCCCCATAAAACCATAACTTCTAGGGATCATTTACTTTTTTAATCCACTGTTGTGTTTGTACAGGTCAAAACAGTACCACTTTTACACGTGGGATGCATTATCAAGGGCCAACAATGAATATGTATTATTATGAAATGTACATCTGATCATTTCTATGAAGTAATAGCAGGTGTAGTTTTCTGACTGTTACTGAACTAATTCCCTCAAACTTCTAATTCAAGACATAAACAAACTGGTATTAGATGGCAAGGGTGGTGGTAAGCGGGCCTGTGAAGTTGTTTGAGCCTCTAGCTGTGATCAAGAGCAGTTCAAATCTGCCTGGACCTTGACCATTACAAGGTGGTGCATCCCGACTGCATTGCAGCAGTACAGTCTCTGTTGCGTTTCTCCCTATAGGCCAATATGGTGGACCGGTTCGGTCAGGTGATGATCGAGAACCTGCGGCGGCGCCAGTGTAACTTGTCAGGTGTGGAAGCCTGCAAGTCCCTGGACTCTCAGGTAAACACGCACACACACTGTGCAAGACACACACTCACACACACTGTGCAAGACACACATGCACACACACTGTGCAAGACACACACGCACACACACTGTGCAAGACACACACGCACGCACACTGTGCAAGACAAACATGCACACACATTGTGCAAGACACACTGTGCAAGACACACATGCACGCACACTGTGCAAGACACAGAATTTGTTGATATCAGCTATTATCCTGACGTTGAGTGAATTCATGCAGAGCTGCTTTTGGGCCGACTTTTATACTCTAAACATATCTGTGTGTGTGTGTGTGTGTGTCCCTGCTGTGTGTGTGTGGGGGGGGGGGGGGGCATGATATATGTGTGTGTCCATGCTGTGTGTGTGTTTGTGTGTGTTCTCTAGAAGGAGAGGTTCCTGCAGAGTGGTTGGGAGCACGCTGACGCCCTGGACATGATGACGGTGTACGGCCTCCTTCCTCAGGATGACGTGGCGAGGTGGGCCACACTTCCTATTTATTGTTCATATATCCTATTATTGTATCCATCCATTTGGTTTTAATGCTTTGGTTTTACTGCCCCCTTTTTCCTTTGTGTTTGTGTGTGTCCATGCATCCCACTTCTCGTGTCATTTGCCCTCACATGCCCTGGCCGGCGCTGTGAACATTGAACCCTTAATGGTAGTAGCAACACGTTAAGTCATTAACTAAAAGCTAATGCTAGGGATAATCTGGTACACCTTGTAAAACATCCAACTGTAGAAAGTTAGTTAATATTGTAAAATCCAAATGTGCTTATTGTGCTATCGTAAAAAGAAATATATATTTATTGTCTGTGCAACTTCCTGCTAGAATTGAGAGTCTGGAGTTCCTGGATGAGAAAGAGCTACTGCAGCAACTTCTTCAACACTATTGCATCTGCTGGGCCAACAAAGACAAACTCAGACTCGGTAAAAATGGTGTTTTGAAATGTGGCTCTTCTTAAATGTTGCTCATTAAATTAAGCAAGCCATTAAGCTACCTGTTGCTACGCCTCTATTACAACCTGGGCTGTTGGTCGTTAAGTAGGGTGATCCTGACCCAAAATAAATCTTTGTTTTGTTTAACGCTTACTCTAGGCCCTCCTGTCTCTGCTTTAGAATGAGGAAAAAGATGTTATTGATCCATATTTGACACTTTGGAAATACTATTCACTATTAAGTGATTTAGCAGACACTTTCTTTTGAAGTACAGCGATACATGCCATTAAGTAGCAAGCAGGGGTTTGCATCTTGCTAAAGGATGCCTACAGGTAGAAGAGTACAGACATTGGGATTCGAACCCAGTCAAACAGCCCAACCACTAAAAGACTGTAGTACCATAATGTTGTTTTATTGTGTTTTTGTCTTTTTTTCTTTCTCAGGTCTTTCCGAACTATCCTTTTGAAGTGCAGTTCCAGCGACCCTGCGCGACCCTTTGTGGTAACCACGGTAACCCAAGTCGTGCAAGGACGCCCGGACAGAGGAAGTGCATGTGCAGACCCAGCCCTCACCGGGCAGCAGTTAGAAGAATAGTAGATAAATAAAATGGACAGACCATCGATCTCAGCGGAACGGCTGTTTGACATACAACGAGATATAAGACAAATATGGGAAGACATGGAGCACATCCTGCCATATTCCCTCCTTCTCTCCCTCTCTCCACTCCTTCCCTCCCTCTCTCTCTCTCACTCCCCCCCCCCCTCTTTCCCACCCTCCACCTACTTCCTCATCTACTTTTCTCTTTTTTGGTTGCTGTGTATCACATTGAAGAATGTAGGCTGTTTTAATTGGTTAACAGCATCTTCTAAGAGTTGTTTGTGCCATTGAGTATTTATTGATTGATTGGATGTTCTTTGCTTGTAATTTGTAGTTTGTCATTAAAAGGCAACTACCTGAATGTTTTCCGGTATGGAAAATGTGTAATGTGAAAACTCAGAGAGGCTGGTTTATGACTTACTGATTTTCAGAGAAAAACTTAATCTTGACCACCCTTGGCTGTTGAATTTGTATGTATTTCTTTTATGTATTTGTGTTAATTGGCCAGGCTTAGTGCGGTAGCGTAACCAGCTTCAAGTCTTTCATGTTCAGTTATCTTAGCGCGGTCTTCCCACCAGCACCGTTGTCTCTCTCTCTCTCTCCAGCTTGTTTTGTCAACCTCTCAGACAGACCGGTACTTTCCTCCATGCCAAGCACGCATGGCTAACCACAGGCCAACTGCTGTTTGCCAAGTGTGATTCGTTTAATTTGACTTATTTTTTACACTCCACACTTCATTTTCGGACTCATTCAGGCGTACATTCAACTGCTGATAGACTGGCCTTTACACTATAGGATGAGCTGAAGGATTTACGTTGAAATAAATACTCAAAAAGTGGACATGTGTGAGTCACATTTCTTTGTTCCAACTTTCCACCTATTATTTCAACTTTATTCAAACAGAAAACCATGCATAGTTTTTTAGAACGGAAGAAAGCACACAAACAACATTAAAAGCCCGTTTAAATGGGCTGATCCAAATGTGCTGATGCGTGGGGGGTATATTATCAACATTACTGAGTATTTTCTATAGCTGTTGTTTTGTATGGTATTGGGCTTGGGGCTTGTTGGTGTTTTAAGTCACACCAATGGACAGTAATAAATTAAAAGTGCCGTCTCGTGAAAATATAGCACGTAATCTGTTTACATTTAGCATGGAATAGATTATCAAATCAAGTGCTAATACATTTTATAGACTCATCGCATTCCTGGGGGACAGCATCAGACCAACAAAAACAAACCAGAAGAGAAAGTTACAGATATCCTTTCTCCATCAGAAAAACACTCCCACCCACCCACACGCACACCATCCTTACATTACCTCCCCACTGACACATCTCTGCTTCCACATACACGCGTCTCACAGCCAGGAGAAACGTGTCTGGGAAACCCACACAATCGCCCACAGAGCCCGCCAGAGATGCCTTCTTCTGTGACTGAGTCCAAGACAGAGATCTTTAATGTGGATGATGGTGTTGACGGAGGAGAGAAGCCTCCTGCACAGAACAGAATGCAGGTTCGATTCGAGCGCTACCTGCAGCCCTGTCTGGCCGAGCTGTTTGGGACCACCCTGTTTGTGTTTGTCGGCTGTGCGTCTGTGATCGGGAATCAGGGGGTAGAGGGTGCGGTCCAGTCGGCGCTGGCCCATGGCCTGGCGCTGGGGGTGCTCATCGCTGTCCTGGGGGAGATCAGGTAAGCAGCAGGTGGTGTTACCCTTGGGTTTTGTGAATGTTTATCTGGAATCCTGTCAGTGTTTAGTTTAGACTTTTCTTTCCATTATATTTGTGATGAATTAGGAAGAGAACGTATTCTTATTGTTATTTGTATACATTATATTGCTGTTATGCTTTCTGTTTATTAACCCCTCTTGAATTTCTTCACTTAATTAATTATTAATTTAATTTAACTTTAAAAACTGCAACAAAAAATAATAACATCATAGAGGATCCAGTGTGTAGTAGTGCATGCAAAGGCAGCCTGGTGCTTTGGTTCAGTGGTTCAGATTTGGTAACGCTGTAGGAAAGTAAGTGGATTGAAGTTAGTGAATATAAAGATAACCATGAACCATAAAGTATGTGCACGGCAATTCTGGTGAAGTTAAATATTCTCCATAATCCATCAGCTTTGAGACACATAATAAACTGTTGCTGGTGTCGTTCCAGTGGTGGTCACTTCAATCCAGCTGTGTCTCTGAGCTTGTACCTGTGTGGAGGAATGGAGCTCCCCCTGCTGGGCCCGTACGTGGTAGTCCAGATGTTGGGGGGAATGATTGGCGCCGGTCTGGCCAAGGTAAGAGGCTGAACCGCTGTGTGTTGTATGGTACATCAAATCATTGATTACATTGATGTCCTAGTTTTTAGAGCAATGTCGTCCTTATTGATTAAGTGTCACCACAACTACTCTTTTACTTATTTTATGAACATTAACTGTTGCATCGGCTGTGTCAAATTAAAGTAACCCAAAAAAAAAAGACATTTTTTGATAAACATTATCGATAAACAATATTAGGATCAAGAGATTTTAGATCTTTCATTATGAAAAAAATACTGTTTCTGATCCAAAGGTTACAGGTTTTTCCAACACAGAATATATTCTTTTTGTTGGCATCTTTCAGTAAAACACAAATAAACACAAGTACAATTTTTTTTTAAATATAAATAATATATAATTTGTGTCCAAAAGTGTATCTCAGACACATGAAAATAAAACCATACCTGGTGTGGACAGTCCTCTCAGTACTCTCATATCTAAGATCAGACCGACAAGTTCCCCCCCTCCGCTCCAGGCGGTGTATCCCGCTGCCATGTTCGACGCTGCATTCGGCGGGGCATTCAGCGCCGTTGAAATCCCTGCCCAAGCACTCGCGGCCACCGTGGCGGAGATGATGATGACTTTGTTCCTGACCGTGGTGGTGTGCCTGGGGGTCGCCAACGCTCGGACCCGCTGCCAGATGGCTCCGCTCTGCATCGGCCTCACCGTCAGCGCCTGCATTCTCGCCGGGTACCGCCACGAATCACTCCAATGGCCGGGAGCTGATGTTTTTTCTTGTTTGAGTTGTCTGTCTACATAAGTGTGGATTTAAGCATGTCTCAATCAAGTGTTTGCTTAGATACTTGACATCAATGAGCAGGTAGGGGTTAGGCTGTCTTGCACAAGGATGCCTCATGCAGGTAGGCTTCCATACATTTGGGTTTGAACCACTGAACTTTTCATCTGGGAGTCGAACTCCCTGCCCACAAGATGCCCCACGCCTTCTTTGAACTCTTGAGTTATTGACTAGGAGGTCAAAAGGAATTTCAACTGTGGAAAAAATGTAACCAAAGTCCATTGCATGCATGTTATAAATCTAAATCATGTGATTGGTCACTGCATCAAGGGTCACAATGCTGCTCTGGGCCTTACTCCCCTAGCGGCCATCTTGGTTCTAAACACTGGCTGGATGGGGCTGAGTGCCGCAAGGTATAATATTGGCTGTGTGTGTTTCAGAGGGGCCGTGTCCGGGGCCTGTATGAACCCAGCCCGAGCCTTCGGCCCAGCGGTGGTGGCCAACTATTGGAACCATCACTGGATCTACTGGGTGGGCCCCCTCTGTGGGGCCCTTCTTACTGCCAGCTTTGTTCGGTGTGTTTTCCTCATTATTATCATCATATCACTGTATTATTATTATTAATGATCTCTTTAGTCTATTGGTTTCTTCCACAGGTTGTTTTTATATTTAAACACAAGTTTGCAGTGAATATCACTTACAGGATAGTGAAATGTAACTGTTACCTGTCACACTGTGTTTTTTTTCGCTGTGAAAAAACCAAATTATTTATACAGCCCACAGACTATTTGTTTGTTCCAAAGGTTGTCTTGATATATATATAGGCTATATCACCTGGTTGGATATAACATTGACCTGAAATACATGCATTCGCATGAAAGTGCATGCGGATGCATTTCCATTCTATTCATAATGGTTAATCTTGCTAAATCAATAGCATCTTGCACCTTAATCAAGACTCCAGTGGGGCAATCCGTTAGCGCGCAGTAGGCCTACTTGTATGAAAATAGTTTGCGGAGTGATTCTAAGATTGGGAGTTCGAGCCTCACCTGGATCAAATAGTTTAGAGTTAATTTTCACTGAGTGTTGTGTGGGTGTGCCAGCAGTAGAATAGAATATGCATTAATTATTGATCGAAAGAACAATACGTTGTGTAAACTGCTTGTGCTTGCTTGCTTGTGGCTGTTTTTGTCGTTTTTTTGTATGACCAAATCCACAAAACACTAAATATTTGTATTTGATTTATTCTATATTGGTATTCATATAACTGTGCACACTTCAATGAAACGTAACATGGGAGCGATCCATTGACCTACATCTGCCCCATGCAGGATGCTGTTCGGCGACCAGAGGACTCGTGTCATACTGAAATAAAACATCTTACATCGACTGATGGAAGCGCTTACATGTTGATGTCATACCAAAACAACGAAAAACTTGTTCCACCACACCATGTAGTGAAAAACATGGGGTCAACTGTATTTTTTGTCAGTAGCAGCTACATAGAAATACATTTAAATGCCCCTTATGTTTGTCCAATACATATATTTCTTTTGATTCATAACCCATTTTTAAACGATGCATTTTATGTATTTCGTTTATTCATGTATTGCTAATCATTTTATAGGAGTTGTACAATGTGGTGATGGTCATCAGGGGAATAAAGTTTTGTAGGCCTTGATACAGACAATCAACCTTGTAAGGTTGATCTATATCTTTGTTTAGGGCATTGGCCTTCTTTGGGGCAAAGTCCCAAGATGGAAAACTTGCGTGGTAGTTTATATTGCATCAATACAAAAGGTTATACAACCCATAATCATAAAAACTGTTGCCGCAGCAGTCAGTGTTGAGGGAGATGAGATTCAGCTATTATTATTATTATTATTACTATTATTATTATCATTATTATTATTATTACTATTATTATTCTATTTTGAGTCACCTCCCCAAATCGTTGTATGATTTGGATTTATATGGTTAAATGGCCAGAATGTCATACTGGGTGTTTTGTGTCACTACGTCTTTAACCACAAGTGTTACTGAGGTAAAATGCTTAATCTGTCAAGTGGATATTCTATCTAACTAACTTGAATCCAGGTGGATTCTAAATATAGGCCACACTTATATAAAGTGGCAATTGAAAGTCAAAGTGTACTTTTATGCTTACATAATGCACATGCATTCTGCCAATTCTGGGATGATGATGCTTCAAGATTCAAGTTATTTACCAAATGCAACATAGTGTAGTGGAATAATATTTTTCCATGCACTGATGATAATGATGATGATGACGATTGTGTTGAAGATGAATTGTCCCCGTCAGTCCTTTTTGGCTTCAGCCACCGAACCACACACACACACACACACACACACACACACACACACACAGGCACATGCACACACACACACAGCACACACACACACACACACACAGGTACACACGCACACACGCACACACACACACACACACACACAGGCACACACACAGGCACACACACAGGCACACACACAGGCACACACACAGGCACACACACAGGCACACACACAGGCACACACACACACGCTGCCGTATTTATTAGTGTCATATTCAACCCTTATCAAGTCTCAATAAAGTACACCTGGGGACACTCTTTTTAGGAAGCCACAATAGGGCAACTCCTAACTCCTCATCTGAGAGACTAAACTAGAGAAAAGGTTAAGACAATAAGACACCTCCTCTTCTCTGGTCAAGGTACCAGTTCAAACATTAGCTTGACCGTTATTTCCACTAACCTTAAGGTTTTACGAGGCAATAATCAATCCAGCCACAGAGAAAGATGCCCCGTCTTGAGTATAAAAGTAACTCTGGTTTGTCTGCGCTCCACTTGGTCTTTAACAAGCTGAGTCGAGCTTCCCAGCTGAGGTGAAGAACAACATTAGCATTCCCCTCAATCTTTACAGAGCCACGCCATCACCTGCACCACCACTACCACAGTAAGCCATGGGACTGGAGAAGATGGAGCTGGAGGACACAGAGGCCAGCCTGATGGACAAGGGGAAGGTGGCGGCGATCCCCAGATTACCCAACCGCTACGAGAAGATCGTCCAGCCTTGCCTGGCCGAGCTGGTGGGCACCATGTTCTTCGTGTTCATTGGCTGCACGTCGGTCATCGAGAACGTGCCTGCGGCCGGGAGGCTGCAGCCCGCACTCGTGCACGGTCTGGCTGTGGCTGTGTTGGTGGCCGTCATGGATAACATCAGGTAATAAAAAATAAAAAAAAAGATTGCTTAATCTCAGAGCCACTGTATGTGTTGTAAGAGGTGTTGCTGGTTTCTAAGGCAACTGGATACAAGTGCAGCAAGGGTGAATTGAATGGAATAGAATGGAATGTAATGGAACTGAATTTAATTGAGTTTATTTTAATTTAATTTAATTTAATTTAATTTAATTTAATTTAATTTAATTTAATTTAATTTAATTTAATTTAATTTAATTTAATTTAATTTAATTTAATTTAATTTAATTTATAAAAAAATTAAATACCCTGTCCTGTTAAGCCATATACTGTATCTATAGATCTATTTAACTACAGTCTTCTTCATGTCCTCTGACATTTCTGTGCTGTATCTCTTTCAGTGGCTCTCACTTCAACCCTCCCTTCACCATTGCCATCTACCTGTGTGGAGGCATGGAGCTGGTGATGGTCGGGCCCTACCTCATCAGTCAGCTGATTGGAGGAGTACTGGGAGCCGGCATGTCAAAGGTCAGCCTCCAACCATTTCTAGCATTTCAGACAATGCATATAGGAAGACAATCCATGATATACAAACATTTGATACAAATACCAGAATAGAATAAAATAGAATAGAATATAACTGTATTTGTCGCTAGGGATTATTTGATTTGCACATGCACAGGGCCAGCAACAACAGTACAACTGCCATCAAAAACATGAAGTGTACATATAAAACAAAACAAAAACACTACTACTGCTACTACTACTACTACTAATAATAATAATAATAATATTATTATTATTATTATTATTACTACTACTACTACTAATACAAATAATATTAAATAATAAGAATATTAAAAATTATTATCATTATTATTTTGTTTCCATCAGTTCACAATCATAAACCGTTTTTAGCACCCTTCGATAAAAGTATTACGTTTTCTAATCACAAACCAAAAAAAAGTGTTTCCCCATCTACTAACATTGACATCAAAGGCCGCTAATCCCATGCTCCTCCCATCCCTGACCTCTCAACCCCCCCGGTGCCTCACAGCTCATGACCCCGTCCGACCGCTACCTCAACGCCACGGGCGCCGCCTTCGACATCCTGAAGACAGAGCAGCAGCTGCCGGGCGCCATCTTCGGCGAGATGGCCATGACCTGCCTGATCACCATGGTGGTGCTGCTGGTGGCTGTCAACACCAAGACCAAGACCCCCCTGGCTCCCTTCCTGGTGGGCTGCACCGTCATCATCAACGTCCTGGCCGGGTAACGGAATCCCCCCACACACACACACACACACACACACACACACACACACACAAACGTGTATACCAACATGTATATATACATATAGATATGTACACAAACAGATCCGCACACACACAAATGCACACATAGGCACACAAAGGTACACTATATTGCCAAAGGTATTGGGACACCCCTCCGAATCATTGAATTCAGGTGTTCCAAACACTTCCATGGCCACATGTGTATAAAATCAAGCACCTAGGCATGCAGACTGCTTCTACAAACATTTGTGAAAGAATGGGTCACTCTCAGGAGCTCAGTGAATTCAAGCTTGGTATCGTGATAGGTTGCCACCTGTGCAATTAGGCCATTCCTGAAATTTCCTCACTACTAAATATTCCACGGCCAACTGTTAGTGGTATTATAACAAAGTGGAAGCAATTGGGAACAACAGAAACTCAGCCACGAAGTGGTAGGCCACATAAAATCACAGAGCGGGGTCAACGCATGCTGAGGCGCACAGTGCGCAGAAGTCACCAACTTTCTGCAGAGTCAATAGCTACAGACCTCCAAACTTTGTGTGGCCTTCAGATTAGCTCAAGAACAGTGCGTAGAGAGCTTCATGGAATGGGTTTCCATGGCCGAGCAGCTGCATCCAAGCCTTACATCACCAAGTGTAATGCAAAGCATCGGATGCAGTGGTGTGAAGCACACCGCCACTGGATACTAGAGCAGTAGAGACGTGTTCTCTGGAGTGACAAATTACGCTTCTCTGTCTGGCAATCCGATGGACGAGTCTGGGTTTGTCGGTTGCCAGGAGAACAGTACTTGCCTGACTGCATTGTGCCAAGTGTAAAGTTTGGTGGAGGGGGGATTATGGTGTGGGGTTGTTTTTCAGAGGTTGGGCTTGGCCCCTTAGTTCCAGTGAAAGGAACTGTTAATGCTTCAGCATACCAAGACATTTTGGACAATTTCATGCTCCCAACTTTGTGGGAACAGTTTGGGGAAGGCCCCTTCCTGTTCCAACATGACTGCGCACCAGTGCACAAAGCAAGGTCCATAAAGACATGGATGAGCGAGTTTGGTGTGGAGGAACTTGACTGGCCTGCACAGAGTCCTGACCTCAACTCGATAGAACACCTTTGGAATGAATTAGAGCGGCGACTGCGAGCCAGGCCTTCTCGTCCAACATCTGTGCCTGACCTCACAAATGCGCTTCAAGAAGAATAGTCAAAGATTCACATAAACACACTCCTAAACCTTGTGGAAAGCCTTCCCAGAAGAGTTGAAGCTGTTATAGCTGCAAAGGGTGGGCAGACTCCATATTAAACCCTACGGATTAAGAATGGGATGTCATTAACCTTCATGTGCATATAAATGCAGGCGTCCCAATACTTTTGGCAATATAGTGTATCTGCTCACATATGCACACAGATATCATCACACACACACATACACATATATGCACACAAACATATCTGCACACAAACATATATGCACACATATGCACACATATGCACACACATATCCACACACACACACACACACACACATGCAGACATATGCACACAAACATATGTAAACACAAATACACACACACAAAGACAGACGCACATGCACACAAACACATACACACCCTATCACGTGTTGACATTATTTGTCAAATAAAAACAGTTAATGTCTCACCACTAAATTCATTAATATTGGTTGCATCTTAAATAATGCCATCATCATTCCAAAGCTGTTCATTCACTCATTTACTCATTTACTCATTCACTCATTCACTCATTTGCTGACCTCAGCGGGGACGTGTCTGGGACCTGCCTGAACCCGGCCAGGGCCTTTGGCCCGGCGGTGATGACCAATTACTGGACCTACCACTGGGTGTACTGGGTTGGACCCATCGGGGGCTGCCTCTTTGCTGCTGCACTGCTCAGGTGAGGGATGAACACGCTACATATTTTCCATTTCACTGAGGACCATTTTTGAAATAAAACCTGTGATTGAAATAAAATGAAGTAAATAAGTACAATTTGAAATCCAACTCAAAACCGTTTTTTGTTTCTCCCAGGCTGATTCTTGGAGATGAGAAGATGAGAGTGATCTTGAAGTGATCCCTCTGAGATATCCATTTGGTAGCAGTGAGATGTTGGAGGCAATGGTGGGGACCCATTGCTGATGAGATGTTCACACTCAGGTTGTTACGCCATGTCTTGAACGACCTGTGGTGCTTCTGTTGTCTGTAAACAGTCTGCATGTTGTTATTGTTCTTATTGTTGTTGTATTATGTATTGTGTATTTTCTGTGATGGTATGGAATAAACTTAAACTTTGAACTAAAGGCTGATATGTGTTGTCTCATTTGCACCAGTTATTAATAGAAAGTAGACAGTCAACCTTTTAACAAGGTCATATAACAAATGGGACAAAAAGCCATCAAAGTGACCTTTTCCCAGTGTGTGTACAATTGTGCTTTGTGTGAAAATTGTCTGGGTGTCATGATAGAATAGGATACTGTCCTCTGTGCATAAAGTTCAGATGGAATAAATACAAAATGTATACCACTAATACTACTATTACTACTACTACTACTAATAATAATAATATAACTACTAATATTTGAACTACTACTACAACTACTAACTACTACTGCTATTACTACCACCACTACTACTACTGCTAAAATGTCTACTACTAATACTACTCCTACTAATATTACTAGTATTACTTCTACTGCTACTACTTCTACTAAGCTCTCCTAAAGGGACCTCACAGAACAATAGCTTCTGAAGACACTGATACACCCTCACAAGTGTCCTCCTTCAGTAAGTTCCACAGCACAACAAGTGAGGCAGGATAAATGTCCACTCAGTGCAATGTTGTGGCCTCCACTCCACCCCAGAGTTGACCTTCTGCAACCGTTCACCACGGCCTTGTCTGTCTTCATCACAGTCGAGATGTTTGTGTTTGGGGTGCACCTTTCGGCTGTTTTTCTATGCATTCACCGATCCTGAGAGTAGGGAACAGCTCAATAAGCAGTCCACTGGGGGAATCAGTTGGCTGACAAGGGCACACCCATGACTGGGTGCCAAGTGTGTCTGATGTGGATAATAAACTCTGCAGAAGCACAGGGTCAACGGGTGGAAGCAATAAAATAATACAATCATACAATTCTAAACACAGGTCACCGACTGGCTGGGCTATAACATTGTTAGGTAACCATGTGTGGTTTATGTATGACGTCATGTTTGATAAATAACTAATAATATAACTAATAAATAATAATAATAAACATTTTAAATCACTGTTAGGGGGACTAGCTATTGAACAATGTGCTCTGACTGAGCACATTCTGTCCGGTTATTGAGGTAGGCCTATATATGCAGTGCAGGGGTTATGGGTTCTCAATTAAAACAACCTCAAATAATTCGGTCACGTTAGACCGGTCGGAGATAATGGACCAAAATGGATGATATCTCTGTGCAGCTATGCAGTCCATTACTGAGACTCCATGTACTGTAAAATATATTAAGTTGTCAGTACTTAAAAGTATGCAAACTCAAAGCCTCAAAAAAACGAAAGTAAAAACGTATTTGCCAAGTTGGATAAACTTTTCCAGCTTTAGTAGTAAACACTAAGGGGCAGGTTAGAAAACCTAAGCTCTGATAACTCACTCTTAAGTTATCTTTGCTGCTCTGAACTGCTTTGGTCTAACTTAAACGTAGTATTTTGTAGTAACAATTACAACATTCGTTTTTTAAGTTCTACACCTTCTACTTTACTTGAGCAAGACAACCAAATGTACTGCCTTTAACTGAGTAAATACTACCTAAATGAATGTATAATGTTACATTATTAAATACACCTACAAAAAAAGAAACTCAAGGTGACTTACGACAGAAATAAAACATTTATTTAATGTGGGTAAGCAATACACATATTGTGCAATTTAATATACAGTACATGTAAGAGTACAGCAATACACATTAAAAAATATAACATTTTAAGCAGCATTTAAGATGGAGTGTAAGTACTTAAGGGTTGATGAGACTGAAAAACGTTTAAGCTGATCAACCACAGAGTAAAGCAGTGACTCTACATCGCAGATGGCCCTCCCTATATCCTGGAACATTCTAAAATGCTTAATGAAAACGCGTAAATGCATAAATGAGCATGGTGTAGTGGGCTGTTTACTTTGACAAATCATGGAAAACATCAATTAAGTTGTGTTCAAATTGTCACCGTTCTTATGGACCCATGTACTGGAAAAATATAAAATGTTACAGAAGTTCTCAAAGCTATTAAGACATTAAGTAAAGAATGTTCCTCTATCCTGAACTGAGGGACACCTGTCCAGGTCATTGGATGTTTTGCCTAACAATATTCCTCGGTTACGGTCACCACACCAACCGTTGGGCTCATGTGGACCGGTGTCCTGAAAAGAAACACACATTCACAAAGCTGATTAAAAAGGGATTTTGACAGTTCTTCAAAGCAAGCAACAGTACATGAAAATATCTGATTACACATAACATATACTGATGCAAATAAAGCTAGTCATTGGGCCTCATGCAAGAAACACATGCAGTCATCCTTAAGTGATTTGTATGAGCAATTTGGTCAATTTGTATTGACCACATGCCTAATTTTTTCTTACCATGAACACAATTTACAAGTAGTCCAAACACATTGTACAAGTCCACTTCATTGGAGGTGGTTCTTCAATGTCTGTAGAAAGAGAAATACGTACAAATATGATTAGACTATTGGTAGTTACCAACGCATCATGCAAGAAACCACACTTTATGAGTCTGCAGTACTGTGTGACATCATCAGTGACATAATTTGTATTCTGATTATATTAGAAAATATTACAAAATCTACCTTCACAAAAATGTTACATTTGTGTGATGATGACTATTAAGCAGGTTGGGACTTGATTTGACAATGGACCGGCCATTGAAGCTATAGAACTCACCTCTTGTCTGCAGAGACAGGAACACTTGAACACACCGTCCTTAGATTGAAGTTAACTTGATTGCTTTGGTCCTGGTTGACAGACAGAATTATTTCCACCTGTGTGGTGGCCAGTTGGCATTAATACAAAACATTGAATCTAAAACACTATTTATGGTTACGTTACAATATTTGTATTGCAACTAACAGTACAATACAAGATAACCAAATTTAAATAAATAAAAATACCGTGAAACTGCAATTAATAGCCCGGGCTTTTATTTGCTTCAATCACTGAATTAAACGGGCCATGTGTGGAAGGGCATTTTCCAGCACGCAGCGGGGCCTGAATGGTTCAGTAATTAATCGGGAACTATGTGTGAAAGAGCCATAGAAGGCATCAAATAGTTTGCTCAGCGTGTGTGTTTTCAACCAAAATGGCGTGAGTCAAACTTTACGATATACGAAATGTACGTAAGTTACAGACGACTCACAATTATATATATTATTTTTATATATATTATATATATTATATAAATTAAATATATTATACTATTTTCAACCCAAAATGTCCGGTAACTTAATTGAAACCAGACTGGGAAATGTTCAATATTCCACTGAGAATTATCTGAAAGAAATCAGCTCTATTTTCAATTAGATATTGAGCTTATTTATTCATGCTTCATATATTTTATTACTAGTCCTTCCCCGTGCATCTCATTCAATAGTCATATCCCCCCCTAAACTACTTTTGAAACTATTGTTGCATTGACTGTTTGTATTATATTCGTTCAATCAATCGCACAAAGACGCATGCCATGCATGTCCGGGTATCAACCCAGAACAGTGGACGCCTTCTGTGTATGGGCGGGCCAGAGCAGCCTTAGATAACACCGCGTGGTATACCGCAGATATGCACTGGGTGATCAAAAGCTGCGTGTCTTTTATGGCAAGGCAAGTATATTTTATACAGCACCGTTAAAACACAATGCCAATCATAGTGTTTTACAAAGGAAGAAATCACATGTTAAAAAACATTAAAGGGACTATCATTTAAAGAGAATTAAGCAAGAAAATGAGAATTGTCCAAGTTTAAATATAATAGGCCTACAATTACAAATACTATGCAGGTCAATTTGAGCAAAACAAGACAATGTAATGCTCAACGTTACATAAGTTGTTCAACAGGAATTTTAAAATGAATTGTATCTTTTTTGTATATAAGGTATATAAGGTATATAAGGTATATATATATGTGTGTGTGTGTGTGTGTGTGTGTGTGTGTGTGTGTGTGTGTGTGTGTGGTATACATGGTTGTGACCAGAGTGGCTATAAAGCTAATCACATTGATTGGATTCTGCCATTTAGTTCCATTTAGTTCCATTTAGTTCCATTTATTCCATTTAGTATTTATTGTGTCAAAGATCAAAATTACATTAACATTGAATTGACATTTCAACTGTCGATTGAAGAACAGTTGATTGAAGCATCAATAAATGGCCAGTTACTGTATGTGTGTGTGTGTGTGTGTGTGTGTGTGTGTGTGTGTGTGTGTGTGTGTGTGTGTGTGTGTGTGTGTGTTTGTGCGTGTGTATAAATTATATATATATATAATTATAATTATATAATGATACAATTATTGTATTATTGAATATAATATTAGTCGATTATATTATTTAAAATGAAACATGAAACATGAAACATATAGAGCCTACATAGCCTTCTGATAAGTGAGGGTGGATCCCTGGCACACCTCAGCCCCACACCTTCCCTGCCCCAACAGATTGTCATGCAACTATTAGCAACCCTACTGGTGCTGAAATGGTATTCTGTAGTTATCTGTAGAAGCAGTCAGTCAGTGTATATAATGCATCTTTAATATATGTGTTAAATATATGTTATCCGACATCATCCTTAAGGCACTTTGCAACTTGTTGTAACATACACATTTGATACAATTAATTCTCTGTTTTAAATAGTGTGCATATACAATACAATATTTTTTTTCTCATTTTGTATAATATTTAGCAAAATACAAAAAAAAGAACACGGCATAATTCTACAAAATAACAACAACAATAACATTATTATTATTTGATTAATTATTAATAAAGTATATAATAACATATAAATAATGGTATTAGAATCATAGCACATACCATAAGTATTATAATTATTATTATAATCATCATTATACTGATACTAATAATTACCATTGTTAGTGGTGGTCAAAGTACAACAACAATTATAATACTGCTACTTGAATGAATGAATGACGATGATGATCCTGGTGATGATAATGATGATTATGATGATGATTATGATGATGAGGATGACGGTAATTGTTCATTATTCATTATATAAAATGAACATGAAAAAAACCTTGATCACCAAAAATGTACTTGCCCTGTCCCCTCCTCCCTTATCCTATTATTTGTCTCCTAATATGGATTTGACTACCTCAACAATAAAGAATAATAAAATAACAAGAATAAGAATAAGAATAGTAATACAAATCTAACATTAAGATTACTAGCTACTCTGTCCAGTTGGGCTTTAGAAACGTGCTTGCGCAGCCCTTTTTCATACCAGCCTCTTTGATTATGTATTATGGGTTGCTAGTAGGCCTGGTAGAAGTACAGGCCGTGTAGTAGGCGTAGTAGCAGTAGTACCCTAAATTAAAATGCATATGCATGTGTCGTTTGTAGAACTCTGAAATTGAGAAATTACTCTAACTAACTAACTAACTAACTTACTATATGGGCCTATAGAACAGCGAAACGGCCAGAAACTTCTGGAGCGATCGGTTTATCTGAAGCATGTCATCTCCAGCCTATCACCGTCGTTCCGTGGTTGGGGGCGGGCGGTGGGAACCGTTTAAAAGCCGAGGGGTGACTGCAGGGGTTATGATTCAGTTCGATCTTCTACTGAAGCAACAACAACACAACAACAGCAACCATGGTTCAGTGGACTGACGAAGAGCGCAGCATCATTACTGGCATCTTTTCCAACTTGGACTATGAAGAGATCGGCCGCAAGACTCTTTGCAGGTATGCACCCGAACCCAAACTCATGTATTGTTAAGAATGCATTGTGAAACTCAAAATTGATCATGTTTTGACACTACTTGGACCATTAATGAATGGACTTGCACGGTTCCTCGGTCTCTTGCAGGTGTCTGATCGTGTACCCATGGACCCAGAGGTATTTCGGTGGATTTGGCAACCTGTACAACGCAGAGACCATCTTGAGCAACCCCCTGATCGCCGCCCATGGCACCAAGATCCTGCACGGTCTGGACCGCGCCCTGAAGAACATGGACGACATCAAGAACACCTACGCTGAGCTGAGTCAGCTCCACTCCGAGAAGCTGCACGTGGACCCCGACAACTTCAGGGTAAGCGTGAACAACCGCGAAGTAGTCTAACGCATGGTGTCTTTCTGAATCTTCTTAACGAATCTAAACCTCACTTGTCCTCCTCCCTCCCATCATGCAGCTGCTGGCTGACTGCCTCACCGTCGTCATTGCCGCCAAGATGGGAAACGCCTTCACCGTGGATGCCCAGGTCGCATGGCAGAAGTTCCTGGCTGTCGTTGTCTCTGCTCTGGGCAGACAGTACCATTAAGTCTCGTGTCCTTGCAACGAGAAACCACTCAACTGATTTTGTTGAATAAAGTACCAAAAAAAAAAACTACTCCAACTTGTTCTGTGTCCTTTGTTACTTCTGCGCTGTGGTCTGTTGAAATGACGCGCCGGTCTTTTAAAGTCAGAGGAAAGCGGAGGATAGGTCCGTGGTTCGACATACTCAACGCTGCCATACGGCCGTGGCCTATGATATGTAGGCCTACAAACGTCAACATAGTCCCCGCAACTGTTTTGAGGCTAAATGGTGCTCGACTTTCTGCAGACAACCAACCAAACAAACAAGCAAACAACCAACCAACCAAACAAACAAACAAACATCCTTAGTGTAATAGCCATAAAGGCTGTATCATCCCGATGTGTTTTTAATGCACTGTTTTCGGAGGACATTTGGTTGAGTTATTTTGTGAATAACGTTGTCCATTCTCTTGAATTTAATCAAAAATATTTTCTGTATTTCTTTAGAAAGTTTAGGGGATGCTACTGTTTTGCATAGGCCTAATGTGAATTGCGGAATCGGCTTTTTAAATAATTAACCACATGATATCCCCTTGATCATTGATTATTTATCATTATTATTTCGTTTATATTGAACTAATTCCAATAACTCAACGTTTTTACAACACAAATACAATGTAGCCTATTCATAAAAAAAGTTATTATGTTAATAATAATACAATTAGCATTATAATTATTAACAATACAATTATTATGATTATTAATAATAATGCTATTTATAATAATGATACAAATCATAATAATAATAATAATAATAATAACATTATCTCAGCATAATTTCCAATCATTATCATAATCATGACAGGCCTTGCAATCGTAACACCAACAATTCTAATACTGCTACTTGATTGAATGAATGACGATGATGATGATGATGATGATGATGATGATGATGATGGTAATTGTTCATTATAACGTGTTGTCCTCACCTTTATTGTACGTTGTCTATTGCCCGCTATGTTGTTGCATTTATTTATTTATAAAAGTCACATGAAAAAACCTTGATCACCAAAAAATGACTTGCCCTGACCACTCCTCCCTTATCCTATTATTTGTCTCCTATTATGGATTTCACTACCATAATAATAATAATACAAATATAACAGTAAGATTACTAGCTACTCTGTCCAGTTGTGCTTTAGAAACTTGCTTGTGCAGTACTTTTTTGTGAATTCTTATCAGCTTACCTTAATTTCGATGGTGGCCTATGCTTTGATTGGTCTCAGTCAATGTAAATAATAATAAATAAATAAAAATAATAATAAGTATTATTATTATTAATTTATTAATTTATTATTATTATAACAGTCTACAAAATGGTAGAACCATAGAAAAAAAGACGATTCTATATTTAACGAAAAGTGATACCATCAGGTGTCCTCGCCCCTTAACGAGAACTAGAAACCCACCCCTTCTAACGAGTTTGAATGTGTTTCCGATTGAGCTGAAACACAGATAAGGAGACGAGGAGACAACGCCCGACCACTCTAAGAACACTCCGAGGGGCCTGTCGATTGGTATCTGCTTCCGTAGCCAATTGAGCGGGTGGAGGCGGAGCCGGGAGACATTGTTCGGACACCCTGGCCACTATATATACACCTGCTCCTGTTTAGGTTCAGCATCCTTCCCAAGCATCAGCCGCTTGCTCTGTCAGTGTAGGAAGCACATTTTTGAACCGCCAATATGAGTCTGTCCCCTAAGCAAAAGGCCACAGTCAAGGAGTTCTTCGGCAAGGTCTCCAGCAGATCCGAGGATATCGGAGCCGAATCTCTGTCCAGGTAAGCTGTTAACTTTATTGACCGATTAGTAAATTAAAAGCTTATGTCGTGTTCTAGTTGACGTTATGTGCCTCAATATAGACCTTTAAAAATCTAACTTGTTTCGCTCTCTCTCTCTCTTTCTCCAGGTTGGTCGCTGTGTACCCACAGACCAAGTCCTACTTCTCCCACTGGAAGGATGTGAGCCCCGGCTCTGCCCCCGTCAGGAAACATGGCATCACCATCATGGGTGGAGTGTACGATGCCGTCACCAAGATCGACGACATGAAGGGAGGACTCCTCAGCCTCAGCGAGCTGCACGCATTCATGCTGAGGGTTGACCCCGTCAACTTCAAGGTACTTATTCATGCAACAATAATTTTAATAATAATAATTTTAATATGAATTATAATAATTATAATGATAATAATAATAATTTGTCTTATACCATTGTAATTATTCAATAACCTGTAGAACGATTAAGCCCTCTAGTATATTTATTAAATAAAGTAAAAAAGGATTATCGACTAGCCACACCATTTATGTGTATGTGTATTTTTGTTGACATTGTTCTTCTTATTGTTCTTCGTCCACCTCAGCTCCTCGCCCACTGCATGCTGGTGTCCATGTCCATGCTCTTCCCCGATGATTTCACCCCTCAAGTCCACGTGGCCATCGACAAATTCCTGGCCCAGCTGGCCCTGGCTCTTTCCGAGAAGTACCGTTAAGGAGCTGTCAGTGACCCGCATCAGTCATGAAGAACGTCACCATCATTGATGCATGTGGTCCGTTTCAATGGTCAATAAAAGCATACCAACAAAAAAAATTACTGGATTTCGTTGTGGTCTTTTCGTGTGTTAAGATGTCTAAATGGTTTTACCGTTGAACAGTAGAAATGCTTCACACATTTAACCTGCTGATGACGTATACTTATATAACATGTACTTATTATTTGTACTTTCGTTCGACATAACAGTAGGCTTAATGTCACGTGTGGATATTGAATACAGAATTAATATAGTTATAAAATTAAAATAAAATAGAACGGTCTTTGTAGGCTGACCTGTCCATGGTGCTGAAAACACGCGCAAACGTCTTGTTAGATACTGACTTAAATGTTGCCAACATATAGATGGATATAAACAACGCACTCTTCTCCAATATAAAAATGTTTACAGTCCACCTCCCAAAGGAAAAATGATCTAAAATAAGAAATATATATATCTTTATAACTAACTAGGTATGACTAACAATAGTTATAACCAACACGTTTTGAACAATTTATCATTTCGTAGGACTATATAGTTGTTGTTTTGTGAACAGTGTAGGCCTATATATGTACAGTGTATGTCTACACATACATACATATATAGCCTATATATTCTAAATTACACTGCAATGCCAGCCAATTTTGGGTATGCTAATTTGCACCACTAAAAGTAGGCCTTCATTGCAAACATTGGCTACTACAAATGTGACTATAATATATTGGAAAACTTATTTTTTTACTATCACGTGCATCTTTTATCTAGTCACAAAACATTCATAAGAGTGACTAAGCAATGACAATGACTCAGGGTTTGTGTTATCTAATGTGTGCAGTTGGTTAATAACTCAGAATCCACATCTGAAAAACATTTCTTGTTGATTAATGCAACCTTTTGCAAGTTTACAATCTGCTAAAATTCTCATTCATATCCTCATAGAATATATATCCCCCATTTATGGAAATGTATATACATATGTTTTTTTTACCTCATTAGCCAAATATAAAGCGCAATTGTCCTCCTTTTCATACCTTATAGGTCATACCTCTCTCTCTCTCCCCCTCTTACTCTCTCTCTCTCCCTCTCTCCTCTCTCTCTCTCTCTCACATGCACACACACACACACACACACACACACACACACACACACTCAATTCAAATCAATATAATAATCAACATAACGGATCATGTTGTTAATAAGTTTATTGCAAAAGTGTCACCCAATAAAATACTGATTACACATCTGGATACATTACATAATTATACAATAGGTTACACAAACATACGTATACTTATTTTACTTGTGTGTAAGATTGAGCCTTGCCAGTTAGTAGGCAGGAGACTTTCAGAAAGAAAAAAAACGAAATAACAGTGTTCTGTCCACTTTAACTGGCTGTGCAACTGTGTGACGCGAACTAGCGTAGCTCGGCTGTTGTGGTGGCGTGAGTGGGAGTGTCGATAGAACGATTCATGTCAACAAAGAGAGAGGTTTTTAACTTATAGAATATATCAGTTATAGAATTGATAACCTTATTGAAATCACTTTCGATCAGCATTGAATACAGATATGTCCAGGTCATTTTAAGCTACGAGCTAGTTGAAATGTTACACATTACGACTTTAATATGATGAGCAACATGGAGACGGGTTTGAGGAGACGATGCTCTTATCTGAATTTCTCTGCAAGTACGGCAGAGAACGCAGAGAGATACTTGTCCATGGCTGCATGCGAACTGGGCGTGAAGCGTTCGCCCATGAAACAGGCGAGGGTGACTACCATACAGTGCGAAAAAAGCTGGAGGGAAGAAAGTACATATTAGAAACAATGTTTACTTTAAGATTAATGTGTGCCTATGGTTCATTTTTGTTCGATTTTCCCTGACATATGCTTAAGGGATCTAACACCACAGGTTTTGATTTGATTTCAGTGTGATTTGTTTCTAAAGCACAGACCGTCAAACATAATAGCACACCCTTTATTGACCTGGTTTCTTGGCTAGAAAACAAAATGGTCAATTATTGCTATAGCCTAACATGTACCCATGCGTGTAGGCCTCCTCTGCTTCTTAAATGTGTCATATATGGGGACATTTTGAAATATCTTGTTTTAGTTAATCACATTCAGTAAGAAGTTGTAGGCTTTGTTTACCTGTAAGTCTAGTTTACCTGTCCTGTAGCCCCTATACACCTGTAGATCTAGTATACCTGTAGACCCACCAGTAGGTCTAGTATTCCTTTAGCCCTCATTCACCGGTAGATCTAGTTCACCTGTAGATCTAGTTCATCTGTCCTGTAGCCCCTATATACCTGTAGATCTAGTATGCCTGTAGCCCTAGTACACTTTTAGATCTAGTATACATGTAGTCTTACACCTGTAGATATAGTATACCTGTAGACCCACCTGTAGGTCTAAAAGTCCTGCAGCCCTCGTAGATCTAGTTCACCTGTAGATCTAGTTCACCTGTAGACCTAGTTCACCTCATGTAGACGTACCCTGTTGATCGAATATACCTGTAGGCCCAGTATACCTACAGGCCTAGTACACCTGTAGTCATTTCACCTATATACCAAGAAAACCTGTAGGTCTAGTGTATCTGTAGACGTAGTATACCTCCTGTAGACCTAGAACACCTGTATAACTAGTATACCTGTAGTTTGCATGTACCCATATGCCTAGTACACCTGTAGTCCCCGTATACATGTAGATCTCCTACACATAGAAACACCTGTAGGCCTAGGTATACCTGTGTCCTAGTTTACCTATAGATCTCGTATACCTAGACAAACCTGTAAACCTCATATACATGTAGTATGCATGTAGACCTGTATGCATATCACTAGTACACCTGTTGTCCTAGTTTACCTGTTGATCTCCTATACACACCTGTAAACCTAATATACCTGTAATATGCATGAAGACCTGTAGACCTAGTATACCTCTATGCCTTGTAGACCTGTAGTCCTAGTTTACCTGCAGATCTTGTGTACCTAGACACACCTGTAAACCTCATATACCTGTAGTATGCATGTAGACCTGTAGGCCTAGTATACCTATATGCCTAGTACACCTGTAATCCTCGTATACATGTAGATCTCCTATACATAGAAACACATGTAGGCCTAGGTATACCTGTAGGCCAATATTCCTACGTTTTTTTTTGCAATACTTTATTTCAAGAATACACAAAGATGAAAACAACCCTAGACTTTTTTTCTTTTGGCACCTTGAAGTTGGTGGGGTGAATGCGGAGCTGATAGGCGTGGTAGGTTTGAAGAGGAGCTAAATTAGTCATCAGGTTACTAATGTCCTTGGAACCCTCTGCCAAAGCCATGACGATCTTACGGCCATGGGACAGCAGGTGGGCAGAACGGGGGGTGATATCTAGGTGGGCGAAGTACGTCTTGGTTCCAGGGTATGACGTGAACATCCTGGGAAGGGCATGGGGATAACAAGCACATCATGCTTATGATTGAGGTTTGATGATTGGTTTGATAATTGGTTAATGAAAACCCATTGTTTTTTTCATTCTGTCTTTTTTATCTGCCCACAGATCCTGGGGAAAGTCTTTCACAAAAGTGTAGGTGAAAGGGTGAATGTGGATCATTGAGGTGTTGTGTTGTCATGGAGGTTGGATAACATGAGTTATTTTAGCATATATATTTACTCCTGACCTGTATACTTTGTTTATTCCTAACATGATAGGCCTTAGATTAATTTAATATGTTGAGAATACAGTGAGAATGCTAAATAACACATATATTACTTTTTGGCATAAATGTGTTACTGAAAAGCTCAATTGATAAAGCCCTGCTCTATCAACACTGCTGTGGTTAAGCATTTGATTCCCACTGGAAAATGAAACTGCACATATAAATCAAAACACTGGTTATTTGTATCCCTTTTGGTCAACAGAATTGGAAAATGTTGAACAAGGCAAATAATTGGTGCGTTGTTCCTGGACACACGGTAATGGCATCTTACCTCAGAAGAGCCTCTGCTCCTATGGTGTCAGCGACAGGGGTCAGTCTGGTCCATATTTCTACGATGAGCTCTTTCTCCTGTTTTGAGAGCATCGCAACCTACTCGCCACTGGATCAAATGTAGACCCAACTGAATATCCAGGGTGTGTTTGTTTCCAACTTAGATCTAAACTTTCTCACACTGATCTTTCAGAGCGGGAGGAGATGCAACCATTATTTAAAAACGGAAACAATAATCAATATGATTCTTACGATTATTAGTCCTCTCCAGAAATGTACAGTTTAGCAATTTGTCTAAAAGATCTAGACGATTTTAGAATCCAAAAGTCTCGACTGCTGAAAGAGCTGGTTGCCGTCGTTGGTGTTTCTTCTGTTATCAGTGGTGGTCATGTGAGGTTGTGTGTGTGTGTGTGTGGGGGGGGGGGGGGGGGGGGGGGGGGGGGCAGGCTTAATGACAGAGCATCACATTCATATAGATGTATCCTATTTGACATTATCATCCAGGAGACACAGTTGTGTTCCAGCGTCAGTGGATTCACTACACACAGCGGGACAAGAGAGTTTCATGAGATATTTAGCTCAAGAAACCCTAGATGAGATGGATGGTGGCTGACAGAGGACATAAAGCTGCAGGTCTTAGAATTGTCAATTGTCTGGTTAGAAATCATGGACATCCTTACTACCTGTTCCTCGGGTGAGAGTGGGAATAATATAACATGGTCTACAGATCAATGGTGAGAGAGAGATGCGAGTGTGTGTGAGAGAGAGCAAAAGAGAGAAATAGGATGAAAGAATGAAATGGGAGACAGAAAAGGAGAAATAGGTGAGAGAAAGAGCTGACAGAGCACATGAGATGGGAAAGAGATACTGTGAAAGAGAGAGGGTGAGAGAGAGATGGCGGAGAAAATGAGATGGGAAAGAGAAAGACAAAGACAAAGAGAGGAAAAGGGAGGATACTGTGAAGTGAATATGACCCAGGTCTGGTGTGGATAACAGATAAGAGCATCTAATCAGCTGGCCCAGAAGAGTCTGGCTGTTGATGTGGAGAGGCGTGCACCGTGTTAAGTCTTTACGCCTGTTTATCATGTCAGGCCTAAAGACCTCATATTACCGGTATATAATTAATGATGAATTAGTTGTACCTTTTGTTTTGTGCTATCTTTTCTTGGCTATGGTTGTGTTTGTAACTGTAACACCACTGCACCGCATGGTTAAAGGAAAAATGTATGTTTAGTGAAAAAGAATAGGGAAATACAAAAAAAATGCATAGGCCTACTTTTTGCATATTTTATTGCACACACGCCCACACACACTACATACATAGAAAGAGGTTGAGCTATTACACACAGACACAAACCACACACACACGCGCGCACACACACACACACACACACACAAACATACACACAAATACACACACAGACACACACACACACACACACACACACACACACACACACACACACACACACACACACAAACAGACAGCCTAACACAAACTCACAGACACAGTAAAAGCATTGATACACTATTAGGCCTATCAAAAAAGTATAACCGATAATAACTGATCAAAAGAAAATTTATTCAAATGATGTGTAGCGTTTCTGCAAACACGTAGCCTAAATGTAACACAGCAGTAGCTTTCGTTGTAGTAATACATTGAAGACATTTTTTTAATTGTTACTATTGAAGTTAATACAAATTGTGAAACATCCGCAATATGTTTAAGTTCGCCTACATCAAAATGCGAAGAAGGAAAAGTACACGTTTAACTTCAGACCCGTCTTTTCCAGCGATGACACCTGCCTGCTATGGCGCGCGCGCGCCGTTTGGCGGTGACGTTGGACAACTGAAAACATATATTGCGGGTGTAACACGGGCAGGGCTCGCGGTGCACGCTGTACCTCAGCCTCTGTCATCCCCTTGCGGGGGCGGACTCCGGCGCACGCAATGCTGTTCTTCACACATCGATTAAAACTAGGAACCGGGACATTAACCGTTGAAGAAGTCACGTTCTTTTCGATGCAAACGCGGGCTTTCGCGAGTATTTCTTCTCCTAAGGTGGAAAGAAAGGACATTGAGGCTGGCAACGTGTAGCCCACGCCGAGGTTCGCCTTGCCGAGTTAGGAGATGTTAAGGACTGATAAGTTCTGAGCGGGATGGCATGATACCTTGACATTTTGATGTACTGTTTGTCCACTGGCTACTAGAATTCAACAAAAAGGTAAGGGGAATAACGAGTCATTTACTCTTGTTGTCTCGACTGCTGTGTAGTCTCCATAGGTCTCGGTGAACACGTTGGCGGCATCGCCATAGGGACAGCGAGCATGTTTGACTCTGCCTATTAATCACGTGCAAAACGAACCCTAAACGTAAACGCGAGGTTTACGTTTAAACACCTCACTCATTATGGTTCATCATGACATGTTGGTTTGACTGTCACATGGCGCCTATAGCTACTATACGGTTTGTGCATGCACGTCAACATAAATCAGTCTGCGAGTCAGTCGACATACTCGCAGACATATCTGTGTGTGTGTGTGTGTGTGTGTGTGTGTGTGTGTGTGTGTGTGTGTGTGTGTGTGTGTGTGTGTGTGTGTGTGTGTGTGTGTGTGTGTGTGTGTGTGTGTGTGTGTGTGTGTGTGTGTGTGTGTGTGTGTGTGTGTGTGTGTGTCTCTCGACACATGTCGATATGGACACCTGTGTGTAGGTCAATTCCTTGCTTGAGCATGCAGTATTTCCTCCTTTGATTTTCCCTTTCTTTCCGTTCCCTCAATGTGTAGCTGTTGAAAGCCCAGGCACACCTAATGTGAAGCACGTGAAACGGTGAGCATGTCTGAGCATGTTGTGTACTGAACCAGCACTTACAGTCACAGCCGGCCATGCCTCTGCCATCGCAATGCAGAGACACTAGCACGGAGTAGAGGGTTTGGTCATTCTGGATGGAGATGGAGATTTTTGAGACTGCAGGGACGCTTGAAGCTGCTGTATATAGGTATGATTCGAGAGTTGTAAAGACCAGAAGTTTAACTCTAAACAACTACAATAAATCCATTCCCTCTGTGCATCCTACCACTGTGCGTGTCTCCGCCATTGAGAAGTTATGCATTTCACGCAGCTGGGACAGGCAAGATGGATTCCCTGATGAGCCGGGAGCGATCCTAAGTCTAAACTGGCTCATAGAGGTAGGCGCAGTCAACTCCAAACAAACATTCTCACGGGGCATTTCACTCAGTAGTTGACGGTTGGCCATGGCACTTCCGAACAAATTACACTCAAATAATAGCTCTTAAATCTTACTACACCTTTAACATTTCAGCGTAACCTAACCTGTAAACCTATGTGTTTACTACAAGCCTGCGCCATTCTGTTGTGTTGCATAAACACCAGTATTCTGCCCAGGGGCAGGTTAGTGGAGTCCAGTGGTCAGGGTGTTTTACTACAAGCTACAAGCCCGCCCCCCCCCCCACACACACACACAAACACACACAGGACACATGACAGGTGAGGTGAGGTTAGGCAGGATATCTGATTCAGGCCATTGGGAGGTTTTGCTTTGCCCTCCAACCCCACACACATTAGACACCAAAATGATCAAGATTTAAGCCGTACCACAGTGATCTGGAAAGAGATTTTTGTAATCCTCGCTGCAAATCTGTTCTCCCTCCGTGGCCTACATCTCTCCATGGAGATGCTGACTACATTACTCCACCATTATGAACCATTTTCTTCTTATTCTTTCTCCCACTTTCTACCACACAGCATACCACTATTGCACTGTACACACCCAACACACTACATCACTTTATGGTTAAACATCCTTAACATGCACCACACTATACCGTTCTAATGCAATACATATATCATCCATTAAACAAATATTTCGCTTTTATTTACACTTGAATTCTTTTTATACTTTTTTTAAAATACTTTTCTTTACTTTTATTATTGCTCTTTTTGTTACCTACTTTGATAACACTTTATACTTTTACATTTGACTTATTTAGCTGTTGTGGCTCCTCTCCTCTCGTTCCCGATGGCCGCTATCTGTGGCCAGTCATCATAAGTGTCCCTCATACATGATGGACCAACACAGGAAGCTCCTCTGTTGAGTTCCTATGGGCAACAGAATTACAGTGGGAGCAGTGGAGCCGGTGATGGGTGGGTGGATGTATGGGTGGGCGAGGGGTGAGAAGGTCTATTCATGTCTGCAGCAGACCCACACCATACTGGACTGGGTCTTCACTGTCTCAGCGACCCTACGGTCAGCAGAGTGCAGACATGAAGTAGATCCATATGGGATAGGGGGGTCAGACGCTTTGAGTACGCTTTTGTCTTTCTGGCTTCCCCTCGCTCGTTCCCTGCTCTTGTTCTCTCCGCGAGCTCTCTATCTTTCAATATCTTGTCTTGTGTATCTGTATCCATGTCTTTCATTCTGTCTTTCTAAATTTTTTCTCTATTGATGCCTCTATCTAGTAATGTCTTCATCAATGTATAGTATAATCAATGTATTATCCACAGATGCAACTCGGTGTAGAAATCCCATAAACACCAATGAGATAGAAGGTTTGATAACCAGAGACATAACATGCTTCACATGGATTATGATGGACAATGTTGCGCAGCATTAATATCTGATTTGGATTACATGAATTCACATGTATTGATGCTAAACAGCTCAACGAAGTGGAGCATCCTACGTGCTGTCAATCAGAGCTCTTTAGTGTCAGTGCCCGCCCACTTCTCCTCTCGAGTGATGATAGGAGATCAGTTATGATGATGGGAGATCATTTATGATGATGGGGATGACTGGAGATCACCCACTACTCAGCACAGTTGTCCAGTTGTACAATATAGAGAGAGATAGAGAAAGAGAGAGTTGGAGGGAGACATGGACATAGTGAGTGAAAAAAAGACAAGTCTCTTTTTGTCTCTCTGTTGCTCTCTCTTGCACTGTGTCTCATTCGCTTGCTATATTTCTCTCTCATATGATCTGACTCATAGGATCTGCCTCTTTTCCCCTTCTCTGTCTACTTCTGTCCCTTTCTTAGTCTTTAGCACCTCTTTCACGCTCCGATAATCCTCGCTCTCTCATGCTATCTGTCTCTCTCCATTTTCTCTCTCTCTAACCCAGACTCCAACGTGCCCATCACTCGTCTCCTTCTCTCCGTCTCTGTGGTTTGGATTAACCTCTCAATGTCGAACTGTCCCTGTTGTTAAAGCATCCAACTGGACTGACAGATGTGTAGTATCAGGGCTGTTTATTTGTTAGACTGCCCTCCGTCAGCTACAGATGTGTGGAAGCCAGCTCTCAGGCATCCGAACAACATGTGACCAATGGAATGATGCATTATGCAACCTGAATTATGTTTGCTGAAGAGATGGATGCATTTAAAGAAAGTGCCTTACAACTGTGAATCTCAACTGATGGGTCACTATGAGTTGGTCACAGAACATATGCCAAGCCGTAATCTTTAGAAAGGAAACCATGGATTAACTAATGTTTCTATGTAAATTCTTGTTTCAATGGCTTATTATTTCATTGAGTTAGCCAGGATTGTTGCAGCTTTTTGTTCGCTCCAGTGGAAAGCCACTGCCTTATAATATTGAACCCCTGAGCTTGGCAGTGTTACAGCCATGCTCTTCAAGTTGAGCTAGGCCAGACCACACACCTATTATGTGCAAGTTATTGTGTTAGTAAGAATGTAATGGTCACCATTTATACTCAATTGAAATGTCTTTATCTTTGTTAATGGTTGCTTTCATGCACCAGCTGGGCTCGGTGTCAGTTTCAGGTCTAGGCTGAGGAAGAATTTGAATCCTTGTTAGGATAAGAAATTGAAGACCGTTAAGTTTGACCTCCAAATCAGTTCTACATTTACATTACATTGCATTTATTTATTTCTTTTGTCCAAAGCGACATACAGTAAGTACATTCAACAATGAAGATAGAACCCAAAAAGTGCAATAATCGTTATAGTATATAACAATTAATAAAATAACCAAAGCACTTTTGAGTGCTACAATTGAGTGCTCTATCTCTAGATAGAGATTTTTTATTTTATTATTTTATTTTGTATTTCATTTCATGAGCCAAGATGCAGTCTGAACAGATGAGTTTTCAGCCTGCCATGGAAGATGGTTTCAGCTGTCCTGGCGTCAGAAGGGAGTTCTAGAGAGAACCCTCAATCTTATATGATGACAAAGTGTACCCAAAGTGTATCCAAGCTGTGTTCTCAACTATATTCCAGGTTTGATCATGGTGTCTTAATACATACCGTAATACATAAAATGGTAATCATTCATATTAATTGTATGGTGTTCTCTGTTTGTCATGCTTGACAAACATGTCCCATATCTGAACCAATGTGGAATAGAAAGGTCTAAAATGTGAAGTATATTTGAACTTTTGTCTTCCCAAGTCTCATCTTCTTGTGCATGGGTGTGCGGTGGAAATGCATGGCATAAGCCTTCCATCGGGTATAAGCTTAAGCATGTGAGTGTGTGTGTGTTTGTGTGTGTGTGTGTGTGAGTTCTCAATTTAATGAGTGATATATTGTTTGAGTAATGGAAAGCTCACTCATTTTACAGTGGTAGCTAAATGAAAGCCAGACACCACAAGGGTACTAAAACATTCAGCCATGTCTGCACTGGTGTTCTGCGCGTCTTTGAAAGAGAGACGTCGTCTAGGCATTAAAATGCTAATTATTTCAGTGCGGCCACAGAGTCTCTGTGGGTGACACCGATTCACTGGTTTTCTTTAGTTTGCTTTCACTTCAAAATATATCTAATTTGTGTCCCTCTGTCATTGCAGTGGTCACAAATGTTCCCAGCATGATTAAAAATTTCGAGAATAAGTTCTGATACACAGGACATGGAAAAGGTGTGTGTGTGTATCTACATTTTAACTGGTTATCATCTACTCTGCATATGACGGTGCAAAATAATCCAAAATCCATTTTGTGTGACCCAGTAAATATTGAGGTTCATTCAATAAAGCATTTCATATCTGAAAACATTTATTATTTAGTGTCTATCCATAAGCCAGGACTAACGTAATTTAAAATGCCAGTTTTTCTGTATACATGGCAGATTGTTCAATCATTTAATAATTTAATCATGTTTGTTTCACACACAAACACACACACACACACACTCAGAGATGTGAGCACATCCACAAACAAAGATGTACAGAGAGAGCGAGAAAGAGAGAGAGACAGAGATACATGCACTGTACAGGAAGGAAATTACCTACAGTGATATAGTTAGAACAGCTGTCAAGTGAATCAAACATTTTGGTCATTTATGGCAACTGCCGCAACCGTTTTGAAACTAAAAAGTCTGTTTTTCAACTTGTGTCAGTTTGTGATGACAGAACAAAACTGTATGGCAAATGATGGCCATGCTGAGCTGATGAACATCACAATCACAGAGAACACCGAGTTTTGATTTGGGATTAGCTCTGGATAAGCTTTTGTATTTTCTGATGACAGCAGCGCAGCTTTTAAACAGCTCTAAGCTAGCGCTAACTTGTAATATGGATACTAGCGCGCACTGTCGTGCACCTCGCCAAGCAACCAATATAACACCGAGGAGGGCTCTCACTGCGGTACTTCAGTCGAGAAATAGGATGTGATGTCATATGCCGGACACACACACACACACACACACACACACACACACACACACACACACACACACACACACACACACACACACACACACACACACACACACACACACACACACACACACACACACACACACACACACACAATAACAAACAAACCACATCGCATCTGTTCAGACCCTAATTTAAACAAATGTGGTACAGTGGATGTTATTATCCAGAGCCATCAGAGTGATTCACTGTGGTTGTGTTCACTGTGTTCATATTAAGGCAAACACAGGGGAGCATTGAAGCAGTCCAACTAGCATTTGATTGGTCTAGACAGAGACGATGTCACACAGTTTTGGGGACTGAAACCTCAGGTAATTGCAGGAAATGATGTGTAATAAATGAGACTTAGTATGCAATGACCTAATTTCAATGCACGGCCTATGTGAGGGGCTTGTTAAAATGCGGCCCTAATGAAGAATAAGGGAAACTATGCCTCCAGAGATTTATTAAGAATGGACTAAGACACGGAGGTGTTAAGACAATTTATGCTTTATTGCCAAGGAGATTCCAATGGCGTGTGTCATTTGGTCTGTTACGACGGAAATGTCACCCCATGCAAAGCAAAGGCAATGTATTGTTGGCTTATTGCTACAGCAATGACCTCAGGGACTTGTAGTAGTCAGTCAGTACCCTTACTGCCTTGTCTACAGATGATGGGGAAGGATATGGTTAATCTATAAAGGCTTCATCGTAAGTGGTGGCCGGGGGGAGCAGTGGTGAATGATTAGCATCTGTGGTCTGTGGGGGAGGATCTTGATTAGTGGTTCTTCATGACATCACTTTGACCCTAATACAGATGTCAACATTTGAATGACTGATACCCCTCAAGTGTTGCGTTAAGGATAAACATAAGTGATAGGTGACCTGCATGTTGAGATATCATGACTTGAAGCTTCACCAGACGCGTTGAAAATCGTGCAGTTGGATTAGTGTTATATTTGTGTACTGGTCAAACTTGGCCAGTGTGTAAGGCGGAAGGTAATGATGTCTGATTGTGGAATTGTGTTAAATTTGCACTACCCCAAATAAACACAATTGACTAGCTCCCATACATGAATCAGTAACTGACTGTTGTCAATTATATATTTCTTTTTTTCTTCTGATAGTCTCTATCAGTGAGAGTCTCTCTGGCAGTGTGATGGAAAAATCCATATGTTGTTTTCTTTTAATAATTTAAGATTTGTTTTTATTCCTTGTATTATCTAGCCACCTTATCTGGTCCTAGTGTTATCTAGCTTCTCTTTGTTGTTAACCTGGGGTAAACCGGTCACAAGGAAGCAGTGATCCCCTTATGCATTCTGAGACAGCTCTGCTCTTCCTATTTCCATCTCTTGTTCGCTGTTTACTTTGGTTTTTCTTTCTATTTTTCCTTTCTTGACAGCCAGCCTAGTACAGAGCTGGTGACAGACATATGACTCACAGATGGCACTGTGCGGTACTTATAAGACAGTAACCACCAGAGAGATGCAGAGGTTGCGTGTTTGAGCCTCACCTGGAGCAGTGTAGTACATACTAAAATCAATGAAACTTTCATCAATCGTGCTAACCTGGAAGTGATACATTATTCAATGGGTTTCACTTGATTCACTGGTCAGGATCATTACGTAAATATTTTCTTCTGTAATTATCCAGATGTCATTGTTATTATTTATTGGCTAACAATATTGTTATTGTTTTTGGCCTCTAATCAGCTAAATTTGTTTTATAAATAAAGGGACCCAAGTCAAGGTTATCCTTAGTAAGTAATGGGGTGTAATTGCTGTTTTGTCCCTATGTGTTGTGTTGTGCAGCTGGCAGGCATAGGGGGCAGTAGTGAGCATGGCTGAGCTGGGCCGAGGCGTGGAGGGCAGCACCAGCCTGCAGAGGAAGAAACCCCCCTGGCTCCAACTGGACATCCCCACCATCCAGCTAACCCCCGATGACACTCCCACTGTACCCCAGGTAAGGTACTACTACTGCTACCATACTACTACTACTACTACTATACTATACTGTCCCCCAGGTATAGCACCAATACTACTACTATGACTACAACTATACTATACTGTCCCCCAGGTATAGTACTAATACTACCACTACTACTATACTATACTGTCCCCCAGGTATAGCACCAATACTACTACTATGACTACAACTATACTATACTGTCCCCCAGGTATAGCACTAATACTACTACTACCACCACTACTACTATACTATACTGTCCCCCAGGTATAGTACTAATACTACCACTACTACTATACTATACTGTCCCCCAGGTATAGCACTAATACTACTACTACCACCACTACTACTATACTATACTGTCCCCCAGGTATAGTACTAATACTACCACTACTACTATACTATACTGTCCCCCAGGTATAGCACTAATACTACTACTACCACCACTACTACTATACTATACTGTCCCCCAGGTATAGTACTAATACTACCACTACTACTATACTATACTGTCCCCGAGGTATAGTACTAATACTACTACTACTACTTTTACTACTCCAAGTACTACTGCTACTACTGCCATACTACTGTTGCTACTGCCAAACTAATGCTATTACCACTACTTTCCTATATGGTACCCTAGGTATAGTATTGCTACTACTACTAATGCACGTGTACGTGTGTGTGTGTGTGTGTGTGTGTGTGTGTGTGTGTGTGTGTGTGTGTGTGTGTGTGTGTGTGTGTGTGTGTGTGTGTGTGTGTGTGTGTGTGTGTGTGTGTGTGTGTGTGTGTGTGTGTGTTGCAGCCTGTAGGGCGGTCTCCCCAGGCAGTGCCGCGTAGCATCAGCATGCCAGGGGAGAACATCCAGACGGGCCTTTCTGCCTTGGAGCCAGCCTCCAACCACTACCTCAGACCCCCCCGGGAGAGACGGCCCTCCATCTCACAGACCATCAAGAGGTCAGACACACACACACACACACACACACACACAGATACACACATGCGCACACACACACATTTTACTTTTTACTTTCAGAATCACAATCCAAAATCTTTTATTGCCCAGATGACGACACATACATGATCTTGTCCGGGGCGAGTTGCATACCTTAAACCAATCAACAGCAACATGATTCTACTTTGCGTACTCTGCATGCTTAAACCTTCTACAACATCTTTTTATTATTATTACACCAAAATCTGTATTTCAAGCTTTTAACAGACACTCCTCTTCTTCTAAAACCTTTTTTTGTCAATTGTTTCTCTTCCTCCCCGATTCTCCTCTTCCTCCTTCTGCCTCTGCTGTGGCCTTTCCTTGCATGGTGGCGGTGGTGCATGTTGGTGCACGCTAACACGCACGCATATGTAGCGGGAAGAGGGTCCGTTTCGAGTGGGTCAACACGGTCCCGCCAAAGGGCCAGCGAGGCCCACGGAGGGTCCCCACCATCCGCCGGCGCTCCTGCATCCCCAAAATACTGTCTCGGAGACGCTCGTCCATCCCCAAACAGATCATCAGGTATCCCAGTCCAGAGGGGAGAGGGGGCGGGGCTAAAGGATGATGTTGGGGAAGGGGGTGGGGGCGGGGCTAAATAAGGATGTTTGTGAATGAGGAGTAAGCCATCCGCCAAACAGATCATCAGGTATAGCAGTAACATGTTGAGGGGGGGCGGAGCTATCGGATAACTTGGGAAGGCGGGGGGGCTTAATAAGGAAGTGGGTGAATACGGAGGAAGTTGGGAGAGGGGGCGGGGATAAAGGAGGAGCTTGGGAAGGGGCTGTGGCTAAACAAGGATGTTTGTTGGGGGCGTGGCTATAAAAGGAAGGGATGGAAGGAATGAGGCAGAAAGGAAGGAATGGATGGTGACAAAGCAAACAGGAGTTAAATACTATAACCTCATGCCCTATCAATTATTATCTAAATAAAGGGAGTTAGCCATCTACCAAACAACAAAAAATGCACATAAACACAAACCGTTGTGATTTATTTTCACATTAATCCTATCACTCATAGCACTAAGATACATACCTTTACTTGACAATATTAGCTAATACAACATGGACTACCAAATATGGAGTTGGTTTCCTGGTAAACTGAGAAATACCAAGAATGACAGGAAGAGCAAACGTGTGGTGGTTTCCCAAGAGTCACAGTTTACATGTTGAACATAAACCATCTGGCAGTGTGTGTGTGTGTGTGTGTGTGTGTGTGTGTGTGTGTGTGTGTGTGTGTGTGTGTGTGTGTGTGTGTGTGTGTGTGTGTGTGTGTGTGTGTGTGTGTGTGTGTGTGTGTGTGTGTGTGTGTGTGTGTGTGTGTGTGTGTGTGTGTGTGTGTGTGCATATGCATATTTAATGTCTAGCAGGGAAGAATGATGGCAGTAAGTTAGTGTATCTCGTGCCTTTGTGTTCCTGTATTACGGTGATGGGGTTAAACAGGGTCAGGGATGTTAAAGAGCACATCCAGTAACACACCATGGATGTGTGTGTGCGAGTACTTCAGCAACATTTCTGTGTGCCTTTTTATGTACATGCTCGTGTGTGTATGTGTGCGAGAGCATGTGAATATAAATATAGTTGAAGATACATACGTGTGTGAGTCTCTGTGTGTGTGTGTGCGTGTGTCTTTGTGTGTGTGTGTGTGTGACGGCAAATGTAGAAAATCTGAGAATATACAGGTCTCTTGTGGAATGTATACAATTCCTCGCAATAGGGTGAATGAATGCATACATTCCCAATTAAATCCTCCCCCTTATTCCACATTTTCCTACACAAATACACAATTCTGAGGTAGGTAGGGTTGAAAGTTGTGTTTGTGTGAAGACACTGGGATGTTTGTGTTGATGTTAATGAAAACAGGACGACTCCCACCGCTGTGTGAGTCACAGAGGTCTCAGCTTCTCCGGTCAGATCTAAGTGACACACATTTAAACGTTTGAACCTATGTTGTTTTTGGAAGAAAAATATTATAACTGGTTGAATGAGAGGGATGGAACTGACGTCAAGTCTAATTCAAAGTGGTTTGTTGTCATTTGTCTGTTCAAGTAGAGGATGTGTTGAGGTACAGTACGTTTATTTAGTGCAGTACATTTAAGTTACATGATAGCATTTGATATCAACATTGTTTTTCAACAGTTTACAGACAATACAATCTAATTAGATCCTAGTTACATATTTCACTTTCTTCTTTACTATTGCTGCTATTAAAGACAGCAACATCATACAACATAATAATAATAATAATAATGCATTTTATTTATAGGCGCCTTTCAAAACACTCAAGGTCACCTTACAAAATCAACAATAAAACACTCAATCCATTAAACAAACAAGAGCAACAAACAGTAAAAAACATCATAATACTGTTAATAAAATGAACAGGCAAAGCAAAAAAGAACGGTCATTACACAAATGAAAAAAGAGTTAAAGCGAGTAAGCCTCTCTGAAAAGATACGTTTTTAGGTGAGATTTGAAAGTGGTTATGGACGTGGAGTGTTGAATGTAGTGGGGCAGGGAGTTCCATAGTACTGCACTTTGTGTGTGTGTGTGTGTGTCACTGTCGCATTCATGTCCAGACATGCCTCAGTGCCCGGTCTCCTTGCCCCCTCCCGACCACTCTAGTCTCTCGTATGGTCTCTCACCCTCTTTTTTTCTCATCTATTCTCAGACTTCCTGTAAAATGACGGTATGCTCCTGAGAGCTCTGGTGTTTACACAGGCCCCAAACAAGAGAGAGAGAAAGAGATGGATATATATATATATATATATATATATATATATATATATAAAGAGAAAGAAAGAGACAGCGACAGACCGAGAGAAAGATGGAGATTGTGAGGGAGAAACGAGAGAGACAGAGAGAAAGAGAGAGGGAGACAGAGCGAGATAGGGAGAGACAGATGGAGATAAAGGGAGAGAGAGACAGAGGGGAGAGAGTTAGAGAGAGACGGCACAAGGAGAGAGGAGGAAAATGAGAAAAAATTACCCTGCCACTGGGCAGGGTAATGGAGAGATTGTGTGCAGATAGCGAGGCAGTAAGACAGCAGGACACAGCTGCATTAGTTTGTGTTAGCAACGCTTTCACCCTAAAGAAGAAGCAGAAGAAGAGACGCCATCGCTGAAGACGACTGGGAAGTCTGCCAACCGCTGCATTTATACACAACACAACACACACACACACACACACACACACACACACACACACACACACACACACACACACACACACACACACACACACAGGAACAAACATTCACAAATACACACAGACACACACACAGGAACAGGCAAAAATACACACACCCACACCCACATACTGGACACAGACACACACAAACACAAATACACGTACACAAGAACACACACAATACCAAACACACACACATGAACACAGAACCACATAAGAACAAATTCACAACCATTTAAGAACAAATACACTACTGCACGCACACAAGCGCAAATAAACACCCCCACACACTCACACACACACCCCACATCGCACTATGCGACAGCGGCAGGCAACAGCAGATCACTAATCCCTGGAGCATCTAGAGGTCCATCATCAGAAGCACTCCGGGAGGTGTAGAAGTCAACACCTGCAGCTGGGGTCAGGGGTCAGGACTTCCTACCAGAGCTCAGCCTCTTGTCAGCAGATCAACATCAGGGATCGCCGGGCTTTACCTCAGAGATTTATTAACAAGGACCTACCTCCTCCTCCTCGTCTTCTGCCTCCTCCTCCTCTTCTGCCTCCTCCTCCTACTCTGCCACATCCTCCTCTTCCTCCTCCTCTTTTGCCTCCTCCTCCTTATCCTCCTCTTCGTCCAGACCGATGTTTTTATTGCGCGCTCCGTGATGGCCAGTGATCTTGGGCGCATGGTGGATACCATCACAAACACGGGAAGAATGTCCGCTCCTTCCCCTTGATTGACACCAAACAACTGTGAGCTAAGCTGCTGCTGGGCTAGAGATCCCAGTAAACCCCCTCTGTGGAAAACCCTGTGTGTTGGCTGCTGACGCCTGGTCTGGAGGGCACAGAGGTCGGGAAGGTTTAAGAGGGGCGTAGTCTGGGACGGCAGGGGGCCTGTTCACACGGGATAATGATGATGGTGAAGATCCTTGGTTGTTGGATTGTCTAGGCCAGGTATGAGACAGACACTACACCCCTTCTGGACTTCTTCGGACAGGTGAGTCCAGTGACTAGCTCTCGTGTCATCGCTGGTGGAGGGCTGAGTTCTGCCCAGTGCAAAGATGCTGATTGGCTGAAGTTCCAAACTGTTGATAGGATTATGGAAAGAAAAGTAGTTTCAGTGGATTTTTTTGGGATGTAACTTTTAAAGAATGTAGGCAAAGAGATATGCTAAGCTTTTTTTTTTCAAGCAAGGGCTAGATTAGTACTGCCTGAACTGTGAAATTATGAGTGCTCTCTTGTTTGAGGTCCAAAGAATCTTCGGTTCAACAACAATGTATTAGAAGCATAAGCAATGTGTCCACATGGCACATTGGGATAGGAAAGTCTGGTCTGTGAATACCTTTAAAGTTGTAGTACTTTTGAGCATGAGACCAGAAATCCCAGAAGATGGGCAATCAAAAAAGAAAGCACCCCATGAACAATAAGTCAACAAATTCAATTTACTAAATGAAATCGTTTTTTTTTTAAGTAAAGAAAAAGTTATTTGAGGATAACAACAGCAATGACGTGTGTTCAGTGTTCAAAATCATTTTGCAAAATGACTTAAGTTTATGGAGCTTAAACGGCATTTGTCCCATTGGCTGTGCAGATATGTCTTAGCTTGTCTCTGGAAATTATGTTAATTACGGCTCTGGATAACAAGCCTTTCCTTGAAGCCATAAAAGGTAATTAATGTGACGCAATGGCTTTAGATGGATGATGGAACCGTGCAGCCTGTATCTGGCAGCTTTGTAGGTTTTCTTTCTCCTCCTGGCTAAAATTGGGTGACTGCCGTTCAATGTACCGTGAGAGATGCGTGAGAAACCCATCTTTTTTTATTGGGTCCAAGTATTCAGTCTTATAATTGATTCTGCCTGTACAATACTGTGAGGAAAATCTGCTCAGTGTAAAACTCTCAGTCTCTTCTTCCCCATTTGCTCTTTCTCACACTCACTCCCATTTCCCCCCATCACTTCTCAGGCCTCTCTAATGTTTTTGTAATAAAACACTCAAGTGTGGGAGGACAACATTGAGTGTAGCACCACCAACCCGTCCTTTCCCTTGGTCGTCTTTAAAAGTCTTCCCCAGCTGGCGTCCTTCTCAATGATGGGGGGCTAAGTGTTTTTCAGTGAGTTGGTGAGCTGTTTTCAACAGCGATGAGAGATTATTTTCTCTATCATTTTCTCTTTCGATTCTAGTTTTATATGCCACAACCTCACTTTGACACCTATTTAGATAGACACACAAGAAACTCAGTTTAATCTTATAAACACCTGCACACCACCCACACACACACACACACACACACACACACACACACACACACACACACACACACACACACACACACACACACACACACACACACACACACACACACACACACACACACACACACACACACACACACACACACAAAGTGGTTAGCCATTTTCCATTGTCATATCACACCATCTTAATTTCCTGTCCCAGTGACACCAATGGTTGCAGAGGTGGTGTCAGATAGGCTTGGTTTTAACCACAGACACCTCTTTCTCTTTGTCTCTCTCTGTCTCTCTCCTGCACACGCACTCACACACACACACACACACACACACACACACATACACACATTTCATAGTTGATTAATCAACAATAGTTTTTAATTGATTAATCATTTAGTCTAAAGAAAATGCTGTCACAAGTTTCCAGAGTCCAAAGGGATGTCTTACATGGGCTTGCTTTATCTGACAAGGATCCAAGAAAATCTAAAATATTCATTTTATAAATGATCCATGAACCAACTATTTGAATTGAATTGCAAGATTGAGCAGCAAATGTTTGTTATTTTTACTTGAAAATTTTCTTAAACGATTAAGCGATTAGTGATTATTATCATTATCACTAATCACAGCCCTAACACACACACACACACACACACACACACAAAATGCATATCATTCACGTTAGCTTTTCTCTTGTACTCTAAACCAGAGAAAAACTAGAGAAACCAGAAACGAAAACAAATCTTCATGATTGATTCTCATATCCTTTTCTCAGTATGGAGCTGAAGTTTCCCATGACTCATTACAATTCATTTGTACATTCTTCCACCAAATGGGATATGAAAAACATAAGTGACTATGCTTATTATTAGGAATATTACTCAGTGTCAATCTCTATCAAAATAACTGCCTGTCAAAGAATCCAATCCAAAGAGATCCAGCTCTGGAAATTCAAAGAATGTGAGACTAAACCACTATCTTCCACCATCCTAAATCCTTTCCTAACGCTTCATGCAGTGTTGTCCCAGACATAGTTGACCTTTGAAGCCCCATCAGAGGAGAGCAAACATGTCTGTCTTTCCCGTGTCGTTTCACCCGAGCAAAGCCTTCTCAAAGCCATCACTTACCACCCAAAGCTATAATCAAAGTCTACTGCATACGTATCTCGCGCCCATGTCTTCACACCAGAAGCATATTGAGTCCAACGCGGACTAGACATAAGACTGTAAATTTATCAGCTGAAAAAATACATCAAAAACGCCGGGGAAAGAGGCAGAATATATAGACTGCACACAGAAGAAAAACACTCCTTTCCGTGATATTCTTCAGTTTCGCTGTGGTTTGGTAGTGCTTATTGATTAGCAGAGAGAGAGAGTGAGAGAGAGTGAGAGAGCGAGAAAGAGAGAGAGAGAACATGTACATGGGAGTGATTGAAATAGGATGTGATACACACCCGCACTCTACTCCTGAGCTTTGGTTTGAATCCGCCTTCACACTACAAACATTCATCTTTACTAGAACGTTCATGCTAATGTTTGCTCCTCAGGCTAACCAAGCGGTTCTCCCACATCCCTGTCACCAGGGGAACGGCCGACTGGTTCGGGGTGAGCCAGGACAGCGACAGCACCCAGCGATGGAGGAGGAGGAGCCTGCAGCACTGCAGCCAGCTCTACGGGGGTCTGAAGGCCCAGGTGATGAGGGACATGGAGCTGCCCAGCCAAGACAACCTGTCTCTGGCCAGCACTGAGACTCCACCCCCCCTGTACCTCCCCCACCACCACCACCTCCACCCCACTCAGCAGCACTGTGGCATGCCGAGGGTAGGCTAGAGTGAGGGGCTACAGGAGAGATCTATCTATCCCATCTATCTATCTCTATCTATCTATCCATCTCTCTCTATCTATCTCTCTATCTCTTATCTATCTATCTATCTATCCATCCATCTGCCTGTCTGGTCAATGTTAAGACAGGCCTAAACACCTTCTTATATAGGAAGGCTTTTAGTTAGTTCTAGTTAGTTTCTATTGAATGTTTTAGTGTATGTTCTTGTATGTTCTATTTTAGCTGTACAGCATTTTTGTTATGAAAACCGCTTTATAAATCAAGTTAATTATTATTATTGTTATTATTATTATTATTATTATCTATCTATCTGGTTATCTATCTGACTTTCCTTCATTCCTTCTTTATCTCTAATAATGTTCTTCTTACTTGAATGAGGTTGGTCATCTAGATGCATTTGAACCTTTGAACCCCCACGCTGGGTTGATGTTTAACCTGGTAGGAGACCCTCTGTGAGCCACTGATGTTCAGTCTTGTTTGTTTAGTCTCTCCTTCTGTTTACCTGATGTTCCACTCAAAACGTACATGTCCCTTCGGTAGAAAATGGCAAATAAAATAAATACGTCTTCTTTTAGATGAACACACCTGTAGGCTTCCGTGTGTGTGTGTGTGTGTGTGTGTGTGTGTGTGTGTGTATCTCTGTGTGCTTGTGTGTGTGTGCATCTGTGTGTGTGTATCTGTGTGTGTGTGTGTGTGTGTGTGTGTGTGTGTGTGTGTGTGTGTGTGTGTGTGTGTGTGATTGTATGTGTGCAAGTTTGTGTGTTCCTAAACTTCATGTGTGTCCCTTCAGTAAAGATGGCCTCAGGTTACAAATAAATAGTCTTTATCTTTTAGACATACTCACTTGTCTGCTTGTGTGTTTGTGCGTGTCCCTGTGTGTGTGTGTGTGTCTCTGTGTGTGTGTGTGTACGTGTCCCTGTGTGTGTGTGTGTGTGTGTGTGTGTGTGTGTGTGTGTGTGTACGTGTCCCTGTGTGTGTGTGTGTGTGTACGTGTCCCTGTGTGTGTGTGTGTCTCTCTGTGTGTGTGTGTACGTGTCCCTGTGTGTGTGTGTGTGTGTGTACGTGTCCCTGTGTGTGTGTGTGTCTCTGTGTGTGTGTGTGTCTCTGTGTGTGTGTGTGTACGTGTCCCTGTGTGTGTGTGTGTACGTGTCCCTGTGTGTGTGTGTGTGTCCAGGTGGTAGACCCCCTGGCGAGGGGCCGTGCGTTCCGCATGGCAGACGAGGCCGAGGGGCTCAGCACACCCCAAGCCCCCCCCACCTCGGGCACCGCCTCCCTCTGTTCCTTCTCCAGTTCCCGCTCCGCGCTCAACAGGTTGCCGCGGCGACGCAAGCGCGACTCCGTGGCGGTCATGAGTCTCAAGGCCGCCGCTGCCCTCATGAAGGTGTGTGTGTGTGTGTATATGGGTGTGCGTGTGTCGGTGGAGACGGTCATATAAAAAATAATTTCACGCACACAAATCTAGACCACTGAAAGTAGCAGACTAGACCATGTGTTCTCCAGCAACAGCTGACGTGAGAATTGATGAGGTCGAGAGAAAGAGAGAGAGAGAGTTATGTAAAGATAAGCTGGGGTTTTCCTCGATGGTGAATAATCTGCATGCAGAGGCTTCGATCGTAGGCTCCAGATGACAATCCCTAGTGGCCACATAGTGTGTGTGTGTGTGTGTGTGTGTGTGTGTGTCTGTCTGTGTCTGTCTGTCTGTTTGTCCGCACTTGCACAAATGTGTATGTTAGCACTTTGATTCTAGGTGTGTGTGAAGGTGTCTATGTGTGTGTTCATGCAAGTGCATGTGTGCGTGTGTGTGTGTGCATATGTGAATGTATGCATGTTCGTTCATGGATGTCTGTGTGTGCTATGTTGGTTGTGTGTTGGTTTGTCGTCAACACCAGATGGCCCATCAAAGTACAGGCAGAATGCTCAGCTGCATGTGGCAGGGCTGTGGGAATGTTCCGGTACTGCTCTGTTAATCCACCCTAGCACAGAAGTCACAGGTCAGCGAGGTGGCATCTGTTATCATTGGACCAGCGATTTTAGATTACTAATCTAAAATCTGGCGGCAGATAAGCTCAAATCTGGGTTAATGGGGCGCTTCTCATTCTTTCGCTTCATATTTGTTTCAACCAATCACATTGCTGGCTGTAAGCGGGGATTTGTAAGCGCATAATTGGATATTAAAAGGGTACACAAAGTCGGCCAGTGAAAAAGTGTCTGTAAAGGTTTAAAATCAACACCGTGTAGAGTGGCCACTGTGGAAATACACTTTCTAAAATCACATCCTGAAAGCTTTGTCTACTTGCGAGTTCCCCCTTTGTCTCAGTTTCTCTTCGGTAAAATAACGAAACCCGAAACAAGGTGTAACTCCACCACTTCCGGTTTTCGTTTTCGTCCCAGGCTCTGTGCCGTCTCCCCCCATAAGTTCTGCCATTACACACACATTTTTATATAACGATGTATACTTCATGTATGAATGTTCATACTTATTTTAGAATTGTTTAAATAAAGCTATAAAGTGTGTGTATGTGTGTGCGTGCGTGTATGTGCGTGCGTGTATGTGTGTGCGTGTGTGTGTGCGTGCGTGCGTGCGTGTATGTGTGCGTGTATGTGTGCATGTGTGTGTGGCTGCCCTGCGTTTTGTAGGGACGGACCCTGAAGGGAAGCACATCGCGGCTATGTCGCAGGCGTAGTTTCATGCCCTCTGGTTTCCTGGACGAGGACACGGTGGACTTCGCAGATGACCCGGACGTGTCCTTCTATACCAGGGTGAGAAACTCATCAGGTCTCTTCTCTGGGGGACAGGACATCGACAGTTGTATATTATTTGTGTGTGTATGTTAAAATGCCATGTGACATGCTAAACATGGGCCAATGAGACAACGTCTCTGTTCGTATCATAAATTAATCTCATTGATATTCAATTGAAATGCACAAACAAAGTGCTTCGGGGTGATGATGGTGTGGTGTACAGTTCCAATCCAGAGGCACGGTTTGATCCCCATGTCCATATTGGGGAACATAGACTTTGCACAAATTCATGTTTTGTTGTTTCAATGAAAGTCTCTGCTATATGACCAAAATATGAATTAATGAATTCAAAAGTGTGATTTTTGATTGCGTTTCTTTGTATCGCTGATAATCAAAAACATACTAAAAACAATTAAAAGGTGTGACAGTGCCTCACATCATCACAGTATGAGCAAAAGTATTATTACTAGCAGGCCTCACATCGCAGCTGTCACCCTTTTTCCTGGTACTGCTAAACCCTCATGCATCGATCATCACAGGTCGAAACAGAACACCATCACACATCTGCCTTTCTTCCCTCTTTTCCAATTTTTTAAACTGACCGCCTGCGTCCTGATAGGAGGGCCTCCCGGACGAGCTGTCCAGCTACGCTGACGAAGTCTTTGAGACGCCATCGGAGGCGGAGCTTAACCAGCAGGAGGAGGAGAGGGAGATCACAGGAAGTGCTCTGGACAAGAGCGAGCTGGAGAGAAGTCACCTGATGCTGTGGGTTTCCATTGGTTGCTCTGTGTTGTCATGGGGATGAAGACTACTCTTCTTCTCTGTGTTGATTTGAGTCGCTCTAGACAGCAGCACTTGCCCGTATCATATATGTAACTCGTGCGCGTGTGATCTATAGGAACTTGTCAGGAGGATAGTGTAGTGGTTAGGGTGTTAGACTTCCAGGTGAAAGTCTCTCCATTCAAAACCCAGTGTCTGCAGTCTACCTGTAGTCGTCATTGAGCAAGATGACCTAACCCCTACCTGCACTTAAATGATCAAATAAAATGATTAGAAAACAGATAGTTTGGATAAAATCTGCTAATTACTAAATTGTACATGAGCTCTGGTGTTTCCCTTCTGCTGTGTGAGGGATGTATGAATGAAATTTGTCTTTCAAGACCGTTATATCTATTCACTCAAAACAATTCTTGCTTGATCATAAAAGCTGTGTGCTCTGGGTGAGGCTCGAACTCACAACCTCTGCTACTGTCTTATATGTACCGTGCACTGTGTTCATCCATCTCCATCCATTCATCCCTCTCCATCCCTCTCCATCCATTCATCCCTCCAGGCCCTTGGAGAGAGGCTGGAGGAAGGTGAAGGACGGCTCCCTGGTGCAGCCCAAGATGAGTCTGATGCAGGAACTGGTGAGCGCTAATGGGCACCAGCAGCGCGGCCAGCGCATCGCCGTCCCCGTGAGGAAGCTGTTTGCGCGGGAGAAGCGGCCTTATGGCCTGGGCATCGTGGGCCGCCTCACCAACCGCTCGTACCGCAAACGCATCGACAGCAACGTCCAGAGACAGATAGAGGACATGGACGACCACAGGTACAGCCCGGCTGGGAACCTGAACTGGACTGAGAGGGTTTATAATGAGAGCCTGTTTAGAGGGGGTAGGTGGATAGTGTAGGGGCTAAAGTGTTTCAACTCCCTGCCGAATAGTACCGGGTTTGATCCCTATGTCCGCAGCCTACTCGTAAGCATTGAGAGAGAGATTTATACCTTACTCCTGCTCCTTAATGATATGTAGGATAATGTATCTGCACTCATTGACCGTCATATTTCCTTGACGGCTAATCATATTCACACCTGGTGGTACAATAGAAGCCCTTTCATTTCTATTCTGTTTTATAGTTGCCTAAACCCCTTGAGTAGTTGCTTTAATACGCTCCTCCAAAATGGAGGAGAATGCAGCATGAGGTTCCAAACATGAATCAGGTACCAAGAAGTTGTTCTTCTGTATCCCCAGGCCGTTTTTCACGTACTGGATCACATTTGTCCATTTGCTCATCACCATCCTGGCAGTGGCAATCTACGGCATCGCCCCCGTTGGCTTCTCCCAGCATGAAACTGTGGACTCGGTAGGTCCACTAAACAGTCATGTGCTCCTTCTGATGTGCTGCCGCTGAGGGTTTGGTCAGACTTGTTTGTGTGTCCTGCAGAGGAAGAGAAAGAAATGATAGTTGATGAGTGTTTGAGTACTAGCCTAAAGGACTTTGGCTCAAACCTTAGATGCCTAACCCCTGCCCGCTTATTGATTACGTATATCTAAAATAATGTACTACAAGTGGCTTCGTATTCAAGTGTCTGTTTAATGTTAAATAAATATATATTTCTTTCTCTGTTATATTTTATGATTTTGTTGTGGAAAAGTTAATCCCACTGATAATATAAAATGATATACAAAGTATATACTTAAATCAAATACTTTGCTGTCAAGAGGTGTCCTAAAATAAATACTTTTTCATCACTTTTCCTTCATCAGGTCCTCAGAAATAAAGGAGTTTACGAAAACGTCAAGTTTGTGCAGCAGGAGAACTTCTGGGTCGGCCCGAGTTCGGTGAGTTCCATCCTACGGAACGTCTGTTTTTCATTCCTGTATGTTTGCCTGTTTGTTGTTGTTTTCTTTAAAAAGTATTGTCTGTTTATTTTCCCTTCCTTTCCTGCAGGAGGCGCTGATCCACCTGGGAGCCAAATTCTCCCCGTGCATGCGTCAGGACAAGGAGGTCCACCAGCTGATCCAGGAGAAGAGAGCCAGGGAGCGGGGCTCGGGCTGCTGCGTGAGGAACGACCGCTCTGGCTGCCTGCAGACCCCCCAGGACGAGTGCTCGGTCAGTCCCTGGTGGTCTCTGGGGGTCTCTAGTGGGGGATCCACAGCTCAAATGAGGACTGCTCAGCATGTTGATTGGTGTGAAAAACCCACAGTGACGCTCAAGGAGCATTGAGTTCATTGAGTTTTATGAAAGCAATGATTATTGACGGCATCAAGGTCATGAGTTGACTCACAACTACAAATATTGATTTAACAAATACATTGCATCCAATTCACCACCAGCCATTTAGCTGGTTTCCAGTGCTGTATGCAGACCTTCTCATTAAAGCGGCAGTATTATACATGGATGTGTGATAAGAAGTAGCGTGTGTTTCTCTTCCTTGTGTAGACCACTCTGGCGGTGTGGGTGAAGTGGCCTCAGCACAAGAGTGCCCTATTCCTGAATGGAAAACTGCGGCAGCACGGAGCAGTCTGCCACCAAGACCCCAGGTAAGATTCTTCATGGGAAACTGATGACGAATGACGGTAAATCATCAGCAGGATAGGTACCGCATGCTAACCCATAAGTACTGTGTGTTAACTGGAGCTCTGAATTTAGCCTTCTTTACTGATTTACACTTTTTTACTTTTTCTCACTTTATATTCCATTATTTTATCATTTCATTGTATCCCCTGTGTTTACCATTCCACTTCCTTGTCCATAGCCACCAACAACAACAAAAACAGCATTGAAATTATCCAAAAATAATATTATAATAATGACAATGACATAAAAAGCCCTTTTGAAAAAGGTTCATTTACAAGCCTACACGTCTTGGTGTCTTTATGTGCTGCATAGAGGCTGGGGAAGTATGAGGAGAAATAAATGTATCTCTTGAGGAGTATACTGGTTTGCCGCTCGCAAACATGTAATGTTTTCTAATTGGCACATTATATATGCTGGTCTGCTGTAGGATGGGTGGACACCATAACATGATTTACGCTGATTAGAACATATGATAGAGCTGATTATCATGTTGCTAGGGTGATCTAAGTAACTATTTGCATGTCAATATATTTGAGTAATATCCTGTTAATGTCTTAAAATGACACTGCTCTAGGTGAGGCTCGAACTCACAACCTCGGCATCACTCTGCAGATTACTGTCTTATAAGTACCGCGCGCTAACCGATTGCGCCACTGGAGCCCTGTTACCATTGCTCTCTTTGTGTAGACAATGTTGGCTCCGTATCTTACATACACAGCGTTACTCCTGAATGACTCAGTGCACCTTGAAGCCAACAAGGTTAGGATAGAGTTGTCTCACCACAGCAACAGTGGGACCTTGTCTTCTGAGCCATTGTAATTCTATGTTACCTCACATCCTTCGTCTTGCAGAACCTGCCTGGAGCCAGCCTCCGTTTCCCCTCACGAGTGGCCTGATGACATCACCAAGTGGCCAGTAAGTGCTCAGTTGTTTGCAGTCAGGGTGGAGACTGTTGCTTTTTATTTATTCTTTTTGAATGCAATGGTCAATCTTGAAAGGCAGCATACCATTTTAAGATAAGATGTAACATTTGTGTCTGTTTGACATCACTCATGTATTTATCTTTTAGCACAAGCGTTATTGAACAAATACAGATATGACATTGGCCAGACTTGAACTTACAACCTCTGCATCTCTGTGGCTATTGTCAACTATGTATCCCTTGCTATCGCATTGCACCACTGATGACTGACAGCATTCTTTTTCACATTTATTTATATATATATATATACATACACACAGAATACATATCCATATGCATGCATGCAGAATACTCACCTATGTTGTGTGCTTGTAGGTGTGTACACGGTACGACTCTGGGAACCACACCAACCTTGCCCACATCGATTGTGCCATCACAGGCAGGCCCTGTTGCATCGGCACCAAGGGACGGTAAGGAAGCCGCCGCCCCCCAACACACACACACACACACACACACACACTCCAAGCCACACACCTGCACATTCTTGTCTTTGTAAAAGATGCAGAATTCACTCCCAAGTTCCCTGTGCCAAACACATTGGACAAATGGTTAGGTTTGAGACATGGTTTAAAGAGTAGAACAACTTTTTATATTAGCTTCATATTAAGCATTCATACCTTTTATATGCATGCCTACGGGTCCTGTGCCTATCCAACCACGAGCAGGTGACCACGAATTGACATGCCGGCCTTGTTGGTGAATCTAGGATCAAACCTCAATGACAATATTTACTACTACTTGTATCTTTTGATAAAACGGTCTGCTGAAGGACTTAATAGTAGTTGACTCTAAATCCATTGATAGATAACAGTCACATAATAAACAGTGTATTTTTTTTAACCACGGCCGAGTACATGAGGATATTGATGAGGATAAGAAGAGTGAAGGCCGGTCAATGTGATTGTGTGTGTAGGTGTGAGATCACCTCCAGAGAATACTGTGACTTCATGAGGGGCTACTTCCATGAGGAGGCTACTCTCTGCTCACAGGTAGGGGGGGACACACACACACGCACGCACACGCACAAGCAGGCACATAGAAACTCACGGAAATAGACGGACATGTCGACTTGCACACTAGACTGACAGACACACACACACGTGCACCTACACACAAACACATACCAAAACACATGCACACACATGTGCAGCGCTACAGACAGCTCTCAGCTTGCTTTGTATACAGCAGAATAGAGTAGCAACAAAGAAACCAAGAATAATCTAAACCTGCATAAAGTAAAGAGGTACGGTACTATTTTATGACTTATTATGATTTAGAAGTAAACTCACTTTACCTTTTTCTCTACAAATGAGTATGATCTCTCAGAAGTGAAAGGATTTTCTCCATGTGAGGCTCGAACTCACAACCTCTGCATCACTCTGCAGGTTACTGTCTTATATGTACCGCGTGCTAAACAATTGTGCCTCTGGAGCCAGTGGCACAGTAGAACATATAATTTTGTGTTTCCTCAATATCTCTAGCTCTCTCTCGCCCTCTCCCTTTCTCTTTCTCTCTCTGTCTGTCTGTCTCTCTCTCTCTTTCTGTCTCCCTTTCTCTCTCTGTCCCTCTCTGTGTCTCTACCTGTTTACCTCCCTCTACCAGGTTGCCTGTATGGATGATGTATGTGGCCTGCTGCCCTTCCTCAACCCTGACATCCCTGATCAGTTCTACCGGCTGTGGCTCTCTCTCTTCCTTCACGCTGGGTGACCAACTCATTTAACTCTCTGGATTACATCTTTAATCCAGCTATAATCCCATTATTATGTATTCTGCCTGCTAGTTTTTGCTCAGCTGTATTGGGTGTAAAATAATAAATGAAGTGTGTGTGTGTGTGTGTGTGTGTGTGTGTGTGTATGCGTCCATTTGTGTGTGTGTGTGTGTGTGTGTGTATGTGCGTGTGTGTGTCCGTGTATGTGTGTATGTGTCCGTGTGTGTCCGTGTGTGTGTATGTGTCCGTGTGTGTGTGCACGTACGTGCCTGCAGGATCCTCCACTGCCTGGTGTCAGTGGTGTTCCAGATGACGGTGCTGAGGGACCTGGAGAAGCTGACTGGCTGGCTCAGGATCTCCATCATCTACATTGTCAGCGGCATCACCGGCAACCTGGCCTCCGCCATCTTCCTGCCCTACCGGGCTGAGGTACTTATTGGTTTTCTCTGACGGAGCGGATCAGCATTGTGACTGGTGCTGCCAAGACTTCCATGGAGAGGAACCGCTGAGAGTTTGGTGTGGTGGGCGTTACAGTCGGTGCCTTTGTGAAAGGGATTGTTGGGCACGTACCAGCTGGAAGGTTAAAGTTCAAAAGCCCAACGTTTGCAGTCTACCTGTCTCCCTGAACCCTTACCTTTGATATAATGTAAATTGAATGATATCACTTCGTGATTCATTCTGATTCATTAGGCCCATTTCACACCTGGCATTAGGAGCCCTGATTTTTGCTCTCTCTCTCTCTCTCTCTCTGTCTTTGTGTGTGTCTCTCCTCTCTCTCTCTCTCTCTCTCTCTCTGTCTCTCTCTCTCTCTCTCTCTCTCTCTCTCTCTCTCTCTCTCTCTCTCTCTCTCTCTCTCTCTCTCTCTCTCTCTCTCTCTCTCTCTCTCTCTCTCTCTCTCTCTCTCTCTCTCTCTCTCTCTCTCTCTCTCTCTCTCAGGTGGGCCCAGCAGGCAGTCAGTTTGGTATCCTGGCCTGTCTGTTTGTGGAGCTGCTGCAGAGCTGGCAGATCCTGGAGAGACCGTGGAGGGCTTTCGCCAAGCTGCTAGCCATCGCCGTGTTTCTCTTCTCCTTCGGGCTCTTGCCCTGGATAGACAACTTTGCCCACATCTGTGGCTTCGTCTCCGGATTCTTCCTCTCCTTCGCCTTCCTGCCCTACATCAGGTGGGTGCGGCTATTCTAATCCTCATTAATGGGTTTCTGGGAGGGATAGGCTAGTGGTAAAGGTGTAGATGCCTACGCTGAAAGTTGTTGGTTCAAACCCAATTGTGTCTGTAGGCATCATGCCTACAGCTGAAAGAGTCTTCCAAATAGTCATTCACATTTTTGTTATATTCAAGGTCATCCTTTTGCTAAATAATAATTGTAACCTATTTTGAACACATGCAAACTAGGGGTAGGATACTGTAATGGTTTAATCACATGTTATGTTCTGTACACATAACTGCTTATACTTTTTCAAACAAGCATTTTCTTGAATGAATTCATCTGGTGGCCTACTCAGTTACAGATGCAGAATGTTCTGTGTGTTTGACGTGCCCATCGTGTCCATATTGAGTTGTCACATCTAATTCATTATTTTCCATTTGCTTCTCAGCTTCGGCCGGTCGGACACATACCGCAAGCGGGTGCAGATCTGCGCCTTCCTGCTGGTCTTTGTGGGCCTGTTCTCCGCCTTCGCCATCCTCTTCTACGTGTACCCCATCAAGTGCGACTGGTGCGAGTTCCTCACCTGCATCCCCATCACCAACAAGTTCTGTGAGAAGTACGACCTCAACGCCCACCTGCACTGAGAACATCTGATGTCAACTGCCTTCGATATGGAGAAAAAATGAACTCCTGGGATGACCTAACGGAACTATAGTGTAACATAATGTGTATGGTGTTTGGACACACATGGAAATGCAAATGGCTTGACTGAATATATGAAATGTACAATGTTGATGAACAACCAATGAATGATGGCGACCAGTCATCAATCACAGCTAAGGGACATGTAAGACAGTGACCCAAGGGCACCCTCTGGTGGCAACTAGAGAAACATCCCAACCTCTGACCAACGTAGCCAATTGGGGCTTCATATCTTAGTTTCAAGGAACAGGATATGAGACTGTAAAATGCCGAACTGTGCCTTTGTTTGAGACACGAACATGCACAGAAATAAACAGGGATGCTTTTGTCAGTAAAGCCACATCGAGAAAGAAACAAGCACATACACGGCATGCGTTTGTTAATGCTCCCACGTCCCACCCAAATATGCACTTACTAAGACACCCACACATAACACACACATGACAGAGTGATCCCTGAACACACACAGTGTTAAGTTAATGTATTTAGGCTTCCAATTGGGGTTTATCCAGGCTTAACAATATCATACGTTTAACTGAAGTGAAATTGAACTGTGAACACAATAATGTATGTTGAGTACAACAATTATGGTACAACATTTCTGTCCTGAGAAAACATTTTAAGGCATTTATATATGCTACACAGACCAAACACGATGCCAAACAGAGCCTAAAATTTACATTTTCACAAGTCGCTTCGTTTCCATCGAGACTGCATGAAAACACTTACACACCTATTGTACTTGTAACGAGAGCACTGGTCAGGAAAACTATTTTAAAAGTTGTTATGGTTTGTTGTGGACTGTTATTGATGTATGAACGTGTTTCTGTGTTCTATAAGATGCCGTTTTAGCCATTTTTGGGACTAAATACAAATTCAATGGGAAAAGGAAATCGGATTCTAGATGCTCTTCATTTGTTCCCTTTTGGTTACTTTTACCGTCCACATGTTGCCTTCAGACATTTCATATGGACTATCCTTATTAATTAAGGAAGGAGGATAGCTAGGCCTAGTGAGGCTGTTATCTCCCACTCCCTGGTTCAAATGCCTAATGCCAAACCCCTGCCTGCACCTTAATGACCTGTATCTTATTCACACACCGTACGATTTGTTTGAAGTGTCTGCTAAACGAGTAAATAGTAAAAATGACTCAAATGTTGTTTATAATAAATCTGATGTTCGAGGTAAGACTCAAGCTCACAATCTCAAAATCAGAAATAATTTGTAAATACATTCATCTACGTGAACGGTGGAATAGTTTGCTTTAGCCGCCAACAGGTGGCAGCCTTACGTAAAGTACTGAGGGCCCGTAAAAAAGAACACCTTGCACGAGCCTCGTCTCGTAAATGAGCGTTTCAAACGGTTTCAGTGTTTCAACCTTGAATCACAAAGCAACGTCGTTCTCATTAATTCAAGCAGGAGACTTATTTATTACCGCGCAGAACTCTTAAAGGTGCCCCAAATGATCCCTCTTTTGTTTTCATCAGGTTGGTTCATTCTGTGTCTTCCACCCCACTACACCCACCCAACCCCCCCCCCCCCCCCCCCCCAGCCCCCACACACCCAAACCCTCCTTGAGCGCTCAGACCGTCGAGCGCGCACACACACACGCACACACACACACATCCTGGTCTGTAATTGAGTCTTAATAAATATGTACTCTCATGTTTGAGTGGTGCTCTTGAGGAGTCTGAGCAGCACAAACACAGGCGGCACACAACACACACACACACACACACAAAAAGCGGGTTAGACGACTAGCCCATCGTCTCACATCCATCAGAGTTACAGCTATGATGTTCCCCCCTTCCTGGTTCCTACGACCCACTTCCTGGTGCGTGCATTTCGCTCTCACGTGTGACCTCAAGGTTGACTGGACAGTAATTAAGATGGCATAGAAGTTCTTTACTGTCCTGAATGCGTTCTGACCGCCCTTCCCCCTCTCCCCCTCTCTCCCTCTGGTCCAGTGCAACAGCTGATTGGGGCAGTAACAAAAGCTAACAATTGCCCCCAGCCCCAACCCCTACCTCTATACACGACCTACGCAGATCTCACCTAGGAAATGAGCCATCCATCTCCCCTCCTCTCAACCCTCAACCTCCCTCCTCCCTTCCTCTTCTTCTTCTTCTTCTTCCCCTTCCAGTATAACCCGCTAACCTGTACCTCCCCCACCCCGACCTGAACCCCTCAACTCACCTCCACATCCACCCCCCCTCCCCCGCCACCATTACCCTGTCCATTGTCTCCTCAGCAACTCCCTCTCTCATCTACCTTTCTCATCTCCATAACTGCTTCTCTCTCCCTGCACTCACTTGTCGTATTTTGTCTTTTACTCTCTCTCTTGCTTGCTTGCCCCTCTCATCCACACCGCATACTCTCTCTCTCTCTCTCTCTCTCTCTCTCTCTCTCTCTCAGACGCCCCCATAAAGCTCCTATAGAGATGGTAATGTAACGTGAATAGGGTGGAATCTGCAGGAAACCCATCATAATAGCTCCTCCTCCCCTGTCCTATCTTTTCCCTTTCTCTCCGCTCCTCTCTTCTCCTTTCCTCTCCTCGTCTCATTTTCCCTCTCTTTTCCTCTCTTTTCCTCTCTTCTTCTTTCCTCTCTCTTCTCCTCTCCTTTCTCCTCCTTTCCTCTCCTCGCCTCCCTTGTTTTCTTCTCTCCTCCTGTCCTTTCCTCTCTCCTCTGCTCTCCTTTCACTTCACCTCCTCTCCACCCCTCTTCTCTCTCTCCTCTCCATACATTCCTCTCCTCCTTCCTCTCATATTTTCTATTTTTTTAATGATTATCCTCTTTTGTCTCCAAATGCAGCCTCTTCTCATTTCCTCTTCCCTCTCCTCTCCTCTAACATCCTCTCCTCTCCTCGTCGCTCCGCTCCTCTCGCCTAGAGAATATACATGAGTATATCATTTAGTCACAGATGGGTGCAGGGAAGAATTAATATATGAAGTGAAGTGGTTGACAAATTGAATATTGATAAGGATTACAATGACCAATAACGCATATATTAACAGGAACAATAACAGGTTCATAATGATATACACTTAGAACAATGTATCAACGGATATACAGTATACACAGACAGATGTGTTAGATGTAGAGATAGGTACAAAGATAACCTGCCAACCAGAACTATCCAGTCTGACCAAAATACATGACACATGGACAGACAGACAGGTTGGCAGGCCGATCGATAGATCGATAGTTCGATAGATAGATAGATAGATAGATAGATAGATAGATATGGCTAATAGATGGATGGATATATATTGACATAGATAGATATGCAGGCAGGTGGACAAGGGGAAACAGGACACTGACAGCTGGCCAACAGGTGGCTCCTGACGGACCCTCTCTCTTCATTATGCCTGGAATGACCCAGAGGCACACACACACACACATACACGCTAATGGGGATTTGTTTGTGAGAGTGTGTGTGTGTGTGTGTGTTAAGAGAGGGGGCTGGGGGTGAGCACCTGGTTGATGTTTGCTGGGTCTGACGGGGCTGATAGGGAGTAATGCTATAGGCCTGCATGACAGACCACATGCTCCCATACACCACCTGGGCTGACAGGCCACGCCCCATCCCCCTCACCCACCCCATTGTGCGTATGTGTGTGTGTGTGTGTGTGTGTGTGTGTGTGTGTGTGTGTGTGTGTGTGTGAGTAAGTGTGCCCCCTAAATTATCATGTTTATGCAACAGTGTTTATGAATAGGCATTGAAATCGAATAAGTTCTGTGTGTTTTCATTATTTGGTTTCACATTGAGGGTGTATCAATCATTGTTGTTATTTACTGAATGTGGTGCTTTGGATTACAAGATGACTTAGAATAAAGTGAGTTGTTAGTAAGATTGTTCTATGAACATCGTAGCAAACATGACATTTATTAGAATCTGTAATTATCCAAATATCGTTAAGAGCCTGACATGTTAAGCCTTGTTGCTCCTCCCTTCCTTTCTCCTCCTCACTGTTCTCTGCTCCACCTCCTCCTTCTCTCCTTCTCCTCCTCTTACCCCGTGCCATGTGTCCTCCAGCTGCCCTCCCCCCATTATTACCCACCACTTATAGGCTTTAATGCAAACACGCACGCACACACACACACACAAGCACTCACACACACACACACACACACAGATGCACACATTCATACACACACACACACGCAAACACACATACACACCTACACACAAACACACACATACGCACATACAGATTTATGATCAGACACTTATGCATAATTAAACACAAAATAAACACTAAACATACCAACTCATCAGGCTGATGTACAGGGCATAAAATTACTTACAGAACTAGTGACATTAGAGTTACATTGTATCTTTCGGCTGCTCTTTGGACTATAGGTTTTATGAATATAATCCAAAATGGTAGGACTCAAAAATACAAGACAAGAGGAGTGGACTGAAAATAAAAGTATAAGACGGAACAAAAACAAAATTTGAATATGTCAGGTCATCCTGTTCAGCAGCACACCACACTGCTATTACCGTCATTAGTGGAACTGACACACACGCGCACACACACACCCAGACACACACGCACACACACACACACACACACACACGCACACACACACACACACACACACACACACACACACACACACACACACACACAACCAGCACACACACACATGCACACTCAAACACTATACCACACACACACACACGCCATGTCCTGATCTCCTGGCGTTGGTCCGCGGTGATATCTAGGTATGAGGAAGTCGCCATTGTGTCCATTGTAAGGCAACACTCAGTAATCATTGCTCAGGGCGGCAGGCCTGGACTTGCCCAGGGACGCACGGGCTGGAGCCAGGAGGTGGAGGTATAGGTGGAGGTTGTCACTGGCCAGTGAAATGCTCCTATGGTCCATAGTGACTCAGCATAGATGATGATTAAAGGCGTCCATAATCGTTGAGCACGCATAGTGTACACACAGCCACGCCATCTCCATAGAAACCCATCAACACAAAGTATATACTGCATTTCTGTGCGCAAGATGTAATACAAACGCATTCCTGCATGGATACACATGCACCGGTGGATATGCATGGGCATAGACACACAAACACACACACACACACACACACACACACACTTGTAGGTATGGGCATCAACATAACTAATATATATTTATATCACCTACATAAAGAAAGAGGCTTGCATACGTTTATGCGCACATAAACACATAAACACAGTGGTGCAAGATAACTATGTTGGTCATTATCACTAACACACACACACACACTCATCCTCACACTCCTTCTCATGAAGGAAAGCCCCGATGGCGTGCACGACCCCCCCCCCCCCATCCACCCCCCACCCGCTGGTCCGTCTCCCGGTGCAGGGGAGCGCGGAACCACCAGGGTGATGGGGAGGGACAGAGGTGGGGGGGCACCTCATCGCTCAATCATCTGCATTTTCAACGCCAAGACAACCGTGAAATAGAATCACACACACACTGCCCCCCCCCCCCCCCCCCCCCCATACACACATTCCACATGATCTGCCTTATCCAAATGCTACGATTCGATAGAGGGTTCCATAAATATGCAAGGGGTAGGGAGGGAGGGAGGGAGGGAGGGAGGGAGGGAGGGAGGGAGGGAGGGAGGGGGGTCGTACGCACAGGGAATCGATAAGCGTTGCTCTGCAGTACATCTCGCTGGGTGTGTAGTCTGGTAGATGCGTGGCGTGATTGAATGCTGTAATGTCCCATCAGTCTGCGCTGTACATCAGACCGTGTGGAGGAAACAACCCGAGCAACGCACTATGTTTCTGTCTTCAAATCAACGGCCCATGAATATATCCGGTAGGGGGGTAAGGGGGTGGTGGGGGTCTGATTATTATGATCATACGTCCTATCAATCATGTCCTATCAATGGTCTACGAGTTGACCATTTTGTATCTGCTCGCATGTACGAGAATACGCCAACCTTTTGATGTGAATGAAGAAGAGCAATGTTGCAGATTGGCTGCCGCCAGTTTCTCCGCAAAGAAAGCGGCAAGGATGGAAAGAGGGAGGACGGGGACGAAGATAATTTGTTTCGAAAGTCAAAAGTTGATGACAGAACCAGAGCAATCAGCTGATTACCCCAGTATTAGGTGGTTTGAAATCAGTCTGGAGTGGCTGGGACTATGTCTATGGGCCTTGTTCCATCTTGGTTCCATCTCAGCTTCCAAGCGCTAGCTGGGTAGGGGAACTGGAGAATTGTTTTTCCCAACACAGTTCCGAACAAACCATGCCCCCTGTGCGGTAATTGGACAATTCATTGGCTCGTTGACCACTGTTACAGATAGATAGATAGATAGACGGTATGTATGTTACTGTAAAACCAGCCTCCAACCATAGAAACCAAATTGTTTCTAGCTGCCATCTATCAGCGGTCAACGAGCCAGTCGATTGTCCAATCACCACACTGGGGGGCGGAGGGGGCGTGGTTTAGTTAGTCCCACTATTCAGTTTCCCCACGCAGCTAGTGTTTAAAACCAAGATGGCCGCTAGGTGAACAAGGCCCATTGAGGCGGGAGACCAAAAAATGCTTTAATTAGGAACCAACTGACAACTAATGGAAACTTCCGCTCGTGACTCCATCCATACATCATCATCATCACAACAACAGGCCGCTGATAGACAGTAGGGCTTACAGGGTCAAAAGGGCACAGACTCACCAGTAACTGCTGTTTCTTATCTGGAGACATTTGTGAAACTGTGAGTCAGCAAGTGGTCTTCTATCATGTTTTAATCTGAATGTTTACTGTCCTTACAACACACACAGACACAGACAAAGACAAACACACATCCACACTTACAAACACACATCTACATTTACAAACGCACATATCAAAACATGTTCACTCACACACTTGCAAACACACAAAGTCACAAACATATGCACACACACATACCACACACATTGAAATGCAAAACACCACATTAATACACACACACACACACACACCACACATGTTTATCTGCAGCACTGCGGTCTATTTGCCTTGGGTCACCTGCGTCAATAATCCCGGGATGGTCCCCCCGCTCTCCACAGCGCCAACACAGTTCTCTCTCTCTCTCTCTCTCTCTCTCTCTCTCTCTCTCTCTCTCTCTCTCTCTCTCTCTCTCTCTCTCTCTCTCTCACACTCACAAACTGCCTCTATTTTTCCCTCAAGCAGTTGTTTCCCTTGCTCTCTCTTTCTACCTCCCTCTCTCTTTCTCCCTCCCTCTCTTTCTCCTTCTCCCCCCTCTCCTTATACTGAGTGGCAGAAAACTGATTTTGTGACAGAAGAATGCCATTATATTTGACGGTATCATATATCACAGGATTTTTCTGTAAGGGGCGTGTGTGTGTATGTGTGCATATGTGTTTGTGTGTGTGTGTGTGTGTTAGTACCTAATTGCATGTGTATGTGTGTGTTTGTGTGTGTAGTGTGTTTGTGTGTGTGTATCTGTATGTCTGCTGGTGTGTGGAAGTGTGTGTCTGTGTGTGTGTGTGTGTGTGTGTGTGGAAGTGTTTCTATGTGTGTGTCAGTGTGTATGTGTGTACCTTTATGTCTGTGTGTGTATCTGCGTGTGTACACATATGTGTGTGTGTGTGTGTAAGTGTAAGTGTATGTGTGTGTGTGTGTGTGTGTGTGTGTGTGTGTAAGCGTATGTGTGTGTCTGTGTCTGTTCCTGCATGTGTGTATGTTTGTGTATTAGTTAAGGGAGAGTGGGTACTGGCTGCTCCTGAGTGTGAGTTTCAGCCAGGCCTCCCTGGCTCGGCCCAGCCCACATCCTTCACCCTGACAGCCTTTGTGGCTTCGCTGGGGCAAGCTGAGTCTTGTCCAGGCCTCCCAAGGTCTGGGGCGCGCACACACACACACACGCATGCAGGGACACACACACGCATGCAGGGACACACACACACGTGCATACACACGCACACATACACACACCCGCACACACACAAACACACACACAAATACAGACTCACACACACACATGCACACACATGTACATGCAGGCACACATACACTCAATAGCATTCTTACCTGATGGCACACACGCACAACAGAATACAACCATACAAACTTC
>JACYXH010000292.1:2557500-2745000 GCA_026745465.1 Lota lota | reverse complement strand
AATAGGATGGTGTTCACTCAACCAGAGAGACACACACGCATGATGCACGGACACACGCACACACGCGCACACACACACTCGCACACACACACACGCACACACACAGGCGAACGCACACACACAAACACACACACACACACACATACACACACAGGACAATGAGACAGAGGGAGAGAGAAAGAGGGGGATGAAGATGTGAAGAGAGCAACAGAAAAAGAGAGAGAGAGAGTGATAGAGAGACACTGAGTGAAAGTGGGGATTAAATTGGGAGGCAGAGAGCATGCAGGCAGTTATTTAACCTAATCAGAATACCAAATTAATATGATGGGACAAATAAACCTTGACATCTCAATAGTTTAGTGTTTGTTTGTGTGTGTGTGCGTGCCATGTGGGTCGGTGGGTTGTGGGGAGGCACGTGCGTGTGCATGTATATCTGTCTGTGTGTGTATGTACGTGCATACATACGTGCATGTATGTGCACGTACTGTGCTGTGCTGGGTGGGGACAGAGGGTGTTTCGTAATGGCCTCTGATTACTTCAGAGGAGGGAGCCCATAATTACTTCAACCACCACAAATTAATTCACACCAGAGGCTCCCATCATGTGCACACACACACACACACACACACAAACACACACACACACACACACACACACACACATACCCACCGCTGGGACACACAGTAGGCACAGTGGTGAAACCGCTAAAAGAGCCCCAGTTAAAAGATGTTGCCCTTTTTTTGGTTGTCGGGAAAACACAAAACGTGGGGCTTGTTTGGGTCATTTCAAAGCACAACGGGACCTCCGCCTTTTCTTCAAGCTTTACCCCATGTCTGGGCTACACTGGAGATGGCAGCAAGACAAACTCTTTCTTTCTCTTTCTCTCTCTCTCTCCACCTCTTTCTTTCTCTCTTTCACACACACACACACACACACACACACACACGACACACACACGGACACAGACAAACACACACACACACACACACACACACACACACACCTTACATTCTCTCTTGAGACGACAACTCGTCCACGACACACAAACACACTCTCCTACTCATTCACTCCACAGCAGCGACCCCACTCCCTGATAAACGGGTGCTGCCCAGTTTGCCCACTCTGCCCACACCTCCCATTTAATACGTCCATGCCAACTCCACACAAACTTTCTTTTCACCGTCTGGACACCTCAGAGGGCTCTGAATAGAGAGTGGTCAGCAATGCGTGAAAACTGGCACGCCTCAACCCCAGAAAGAGGAGGATTGTAAACAGTGAAAGTAAAGAAAGAAAAACACAATCACACACACACACTCACACACACAACAAAAACGTAACGGGCGTAGTTAGATTCGATGCCTTTCTACTCTGAGAAACCCGCGAGTTGTGGTTTTGTATTGGACTCAACCACCTACTGTGTTGCCAGGCAGAGCGGTGGGGGGAATTTAAGCATTTAAAAACACCTTTTATTTTTCTAAATTGATGAGCTATTTTGGTTTCGTAAGACCTCAGTTCACACTTTTGTCGGAGCTTTGTTTGTTTTTGTTTTTGTTTTTCATTCAGTTAGAAAACTACTTACAGTTTAAGATTACTTGAGATATATTTTAATTTGGATTGTATACTTATTATTATTCCTTCCTCATGATCATGATTTACTTTGAAACCAGGTTCTGCAGCACTGTGTTATTGCTACAAATCTCAGTCTCACTTCTAAGCTGCTTTGGACAAAAGCTAAAATTACTGTATGTGAAATAATCATTCTTCTACCTCAGCACTGGATAGATAGATAGATATATAGCCAGAAAGATAGATAGACAGATAGAGAGACAGACAGACAGAAGCAGAAAGAGAGTATGTCAGGAATGACTCTGCCCTTTTCTGTCAGCAGACAAAGTGTGTAGCAGAGCGAGGAGATCTTTCACCTCACAGACCACTATAGTGTCTGCTTTGGCGGCGAGAGAAGCCTATGCATGTGAGCGTGTCTGTGTCATGTGAATCACCACACACAGGGCTCGTCTGATACAGCTTACATCCCTGCTCTCTTTCATTCTGTTCAACTGTTGACTCCTGACTGGTCGGCACAACCCTTTGAAATTCACTTTTTTGGCAAAGCGATGTCCGAGAGGTACAAGACTTTGTGCCGCACACTCGTCCCACTTTTGTCCTGTTTCAAAACGGAATAGTTTAGTCAGGGAGCAGGATAGTTAGGGTGTTTGATTTCTGAACCCAAATGTCAGCAGACTAACCTGTAAACCACCGAGTTATTATCGAAATGCATCTAAAAATAAATAAATAAAGTCAGTTAGTCGACCATCAGCTGCTTTTATCCACTGTATGTTGGATCCAATGTACGTTGGATGAAAATGTATTCTCCATAATAACACCAGTGAATGGTCTAGCCTCTAAATGAGCTTGCCAATAAACTGTAACAAATCAGGGCTTACGGGACTGTGAAAAAAACAACGTGGCTGAAAAGAAGAGCATTCAAAAAGAGTAAAAGCTTTAAACATTCAGACAATCTAGACTAGATAATTTGCCCAATCTTTTCACCTCCATCCCCACAGCACAAGGATTGTGAAAGTATCAATAGAAAATGCATCACAATATTACTTAAATCTTCGTATCCTCCTCTCACACTCTCATCTTTAACTTCCTGAATCCCCATCTAGCTCTCTCTCTCTCTCTCTATCTTCTGTTGTGTTGTTCTGTTCTTTTCCCAGTGGAAGCTGGACATCCCTTTATCCTCCAGAGACTAATTTGACTGTTCTAGTTAGTCATGGGAGATGAGTGTGCTGTGTGTGTGTGTGTGTGTGTGTATGTGTGTATGTGTGTATGTGTGTGTGCATGCAGTTCTTCTCCCCTGCCAGCTAATGTTTTATGAAGCAAGCTATTGCTGTTCCAACATCTCACGCTCATAACGCCCCCCCCCCCCCCCCCCCCACACACACACACACACACACTTGCACACACGTGTTTATGGTAAATCCTTAGAGAACGTTTGTGTTCATGGTTTGTGGTCATTGATGTTCTACGCTTTCTAAGCTGTCCGTCTGGGGGACGGGGGCGTGGCCTCTTCAGTGTTTACTTTACATGCAAACCAGCACACCTCCACCTCTCTCCATCCTCCTTCCCATCCTCCTCGTCCTCTTTCTTCTCCTCCTCCTGACAGACAGGCCACGCTCGTGAGGTCAGAGCTAAAGACCGATTGGTTCCGGAGAGCAGAGACTAATCCATTAGACGACAATCAGTGACTACAAGGGCCCCTGAAGAGGGTGTGCCCTGATCACACGTACACACACACACACACACACACACACACATACACATATACACACACACACACACACACACACACACATTTACAAACACACACACACACGCGCGCACACACACACACATATACACACACACATTTACAAACACACACACCACACACACGCACACACACACATACACACACATACGTATGATGCATATGGAGACGAATACACATGCTTTAACTGATACCCAGCTATACCCATAAACACTCAGGTACACACACATACACACACACGTGCACGCACACACACACACACACACACCCACACCCACATGCACGCACATACACATACACACACACACAGAGGTTGTATTGTTTTGTCCTAAACGTATGATGTGCTTCAAGCTCTGGGGAGACAAAGCTTTCGTACAGCACAATGCGTGCTAACATTAGAACACAGGACTCTCTCGCTCTCTCTCTATCTCTCTCGCTCTCACTCTCTCTTGCTCTCTCTCTCAAACAGACACTCTGTTGTGTGCACATAGACGAGAGAATGGATTGCTCTGTCACCATTGTACACACACACTAACACACACAAGCACAGGCACACACACATAACGAACACACATACACACACATCCTTACACACACACACACACACACACACACACACACACACATGGGCAGTACTGTACACATGAGCCTGATACCTTACCTGTCAGTGGCAGGTGTAGTCTCCAGAGGCCCAATCAGTTTTAATTAACCCCTCGTGGTGTTGGGTGTGTGGGGAGGTGGGGGAGGGAGGGGGTAGGGGGGAGGTGTTGCAGCAGTTAGTCCGATGTAGGGAAAGGGAAAGAAAAATGGAGAGACCAGGAGAGAAGAGATAGAGGGGGCGAGAGAATATGGAAAAAGAATAGAAGGAGACGTTAACGTTGACGTTTAAAATCAAAGGTAACCGGTATCCCATTCATCTGAGGACCTAGCAGGGAACTGCAAGACAGAGTTTTGTAAACTCACATATTGTTAGTAGTAGTATTATTCATATTATTCTTATTATTAAATCAATAATAATAATAATAATAATAAAAAAGGCCAAACTCAATTGTATTGAACACTTCCTTACTATTGCACACACACACACACACACACACACACACACACACACACACACACACACACATACAATGGCCGTACCATGCATCCATTATTAAGGGGCAGGTGATTAGTTGGACGTAGGCCCAGTGGGTCAGATGTCCATCCACAGCCGTCTTTATGTAATCAGAGGTGATTTCCTGACAGCCAGAATGAGGTCATGGTTGGTCAATAGCTGCCACTGCCTCACCATTTATGTGTGTGTGTGTGTGTGTGTGTGTGTGTGTGTGTGTGTGTGTGTTGTTGTGTGTATTTGTGTCTGTGTGTATGTGTGTGTTTGTGCATTCGTTCCATCCCAGATATCCACAGCAATTATCGGCAGGCAAAGATTCCGTAACCGTTGAAGACATTGACCTAATACAGCTTTGGATAAAAACATCAGTTAAATTGCAGATGCTATATGGTACTGGTTGCTATACGGTAAATGGTAGAGGCTGTTGGACTTGTACATCAGAATGCATCATGGGATTTTTGTTGCTGATACTGATTTGAGAAAAAAAGAAACGACAATATACAAAATGTAACTGAAGAGTAACTGAAGATAAAAATACAGAAATTGACGATATTGTGTATAACATATATACTGTGTACACAAATGTATGTTGTGTACACAGTATATACGTTATGGAGGAGAGACTGTGACATGGCTATGTTCTTACTGGGTTTTTTGATGGCACCACTCAGGACCGTCCACGTAGAACAATTAGCTCTTCAGAGAGCCCTTGACTTTCACAGAAGAACAGAAAAAAGGAGAGAGAGACACACACAGGAAGAGAGAGAAAGAGAGAGAGAGAGAGAGCGAGAGAGAGAGACAGAGACAGAGACAGAAAAAGAGAGAGAAAGAGAGCGAGAGAGAGAGAGCGAGAGAGAGAGATTACTTTCGGTCTTAAGTATGTAGGTGTGTGTATGTGTGCGTGTGTATGTGTGTGTGTTTTGTGTGTACGCATGTATATATGTGCATGCACATGTGTGTGTGTAACCAAAGAGTGTGTATGTTTGTGTGTTTGTGTGTGTGTGTGTGTATGTGTGTGTGTCTATGTGCTGCTATACTACCTGCTGCATCACAGAGCTAATCGCAGCTAATCAAATAAGAGCTCTCCAGAGTGCAGAGGGGTGGGGAAGGTGGTGGGGGGAGGGTGTGGGAGGTAGTGGGGGGAAGCGCATTGGAGATGGTGGGGTGGGGGGAGGAAGGAAGGCGTAGAGACTAGGAGAACGGGGGAGCTGTCTAGTGGCTTAAGAGGCCTGCAACAGTGGGGGTGGATGCACACACACACACACACACACACACACACACACACATACACATACACACACACATGCATATACACACACACAGAAACACACACAATCACACAGACACACACACACAAGTATATATATAAATCTTCACCTATTCCTCTATCAAGCTCTCTTTCTACATCTCTCTGAATCTCTTTGTCTTTCTCTCTGTTTCATCTTTGTATTATTATATGTTCAAATATTTTGATTGATGCATATGAATAAATAGATGTATATCAACTTGCGGTGTAAACAATCTTGGTTTTGTTTCATTGTTAACCTCTGCTCTGCTCTTCCACCAAGGGCTGTCCTCTTTTTTTTCTTGGTGACAGATCATATAAGATCTTCTTGCGTTGCTGATTGCTGATTGCCAAGAACAGCTTCACTCCAACAATTTGAATATATGAAGCCCCCTTTGGTTCATCTATCATACATACGTATATGTGTGAAATTAGTCACGTGTAACATCACTTGCCGTATTATAGAAATGCTAATACCTGTTACCGACTATACCGTCACACATTAAACGTCTCACATACACACACCCACACAGATGGTATACTACTTCCAAATCAGTTCGTTCTTAATCCGTTATGAGTGATTAGAAATTGATGGACATGTTAGGATCAATATTCCATGTTAAACCGTTGGTCTATTCAAACAAAGTGGCAGGTGACTGAGCGTTCTGTCCCCGGCTTTAACACCGTGCAATGTGGGCGGAGCTCCAGCCTCCATGTGGTCCTCTTTAAAACAACAAAACCACCGAACCACCCTAGACCCATTTGTACTCACACTCTTGCACAACAACCCCCCTACCTCCCCCCACGCACAACCACACACACACTTACATTGTGCAATCAGAGAGGGAGAGAGAAAACCAAAGATGTGTGTGTGTGTGTGTCTCTGGCTGTCTTTAATGTGGACATACTGTTGTTAACGTGCTTGTATGTGTGTGTGTGTGTGTGTGTTTTTTGTGCGCGTATGTGCATCTTTTATGTGGGCATACTGTGTTTGGTGTGTGTGTGCGTGTGTTTGGTGTGTGTGTGTGTGCATTTGTGTGTGTGTGTGTATGCACCAGCTGTGTGCCCTGTGCCTCCCTCATCTTGTGTCTGTGTCAGACAATCAAGCCGGTGCTGAGACCAGAGAGACCAAAGACACGCATCAAGAATGTCTTTCATTGGCCTACACACACACACACACACACACACACATAGACATAGACAGACACACAAACTGAACTTGAATATGTCAAATGAGCACCCTAGTTATTCATCATATTGAACTAGATAACACAATACTATGTAAATAGTATTGTGTTTTTGTTGTCTATGATCATTTATTGTTTTCAGTTGTTTAACTAGAAGATACAAGAATATGTAAATAGTATGGTGTTGTTGTCTAACAATTTTTTGATTTCAGGTGAAAATAACATGAGGCTTGGGACAGGGAAATGAATAGGGGAATAGTTGTGAAATTCGAGAGACTGAAAATACTAAAAGAACATATAAATTAACGATACCATGTACTTGGAGAAGACCTGTATTTTAAAAAAACGTTTACGTATGGGTCATCAATTGGAGAGAGAGAGAGAGAGAGAGAGAGAGAGAGAGAGAGAGAGAGAGAGAGAGAGAGAGAGAGAGAGAGAGAGAGAGAGAGAGAGAAAGAGAATTCCCAAAGGACAAAGGAGGAGGAAGTGGGGAGGAAGACGTTTCCGCAGAATCCTGTTGTAGCCTCTGAAGCCTAATTACCAAGTGTGTGTGTGTGTGTGTGTGTGTGTGTGTGTGTGTGTGTGTGTATTCATTTGTGCACGGTATTCATTTGTGTGTGTGGGTGTGTGTATTTGGGGGGGGGTTGTGAATCTGACTGTGGTTGTGTAAGTGTGTTGTGTGTATGTGCATGATTGTGTGTATTCATTTGTATGCCTACATGCGTGTGTGACAAGCTCAGAACAAATGAAATTAGCACATCAAAACCAATAGAAATGGAGAGGATTTAGATGTGTTTGAGGTGGATGGGAACAGCACATCAACACATAGTGTAGATGAAGTCTTTATTAATATTACACCATTCTATCGCAACCATGATTTTCACATCTCTACTACACACGCATAAACACACACACACACACACACACACACACAAACACACACTCCTCCATAAGACATAAGACCGAAAGTTTGTCTTTCTTCTTTTCACTTTCTCTTTCTCTTTCTTGCTCTCCATCTCCCCCTCTCTCTCTCTCTCTCTCTCTCTGTCTCTCTCTCTCTGTCTCTCTATACACAAACATAAGCGTGCAAGAGCACACATCAATCTATCTTCAATAAAAACTAATGTTTCTCACACCACAGAGCGTGACCCTGATTTCTCATCCGCGGTTCCCCTTAACAACTATACAACCAATCTAAATGGTTCCCTAATTACCATACCATGCATAAACAACAGGCTGCCCAGAAGATCTATTTGGGCGTATTTCCTGCTTTATAAGTCCCACCTCCCAGGGGCCTGGCCAATTAGGGTCTCTGTGTGGTAATTGAGGGCTGAAGCATGTGAATAGTAAACATGCATCCTGCCCGACTCTCCTCATCAATATGTCATGAGGAAACCAGAGTGGACACACATTTGCAGACGGTTGTCCAGGTAAGGATTAAGGATTTATTCCAAAACCCAGTGCCTCATCTGGCCTAATTAGAATGAAGAAAAACTAAGCTTCCTTCCTCATCCATCTCCTTGTCCTCCTCCCTTTCCTCTAATGCTGTTTGTGCGGAACACACAAAGACATGAAGAAGATTTTCAGTCGGGGGATGGAAGAGGGGGATATTTAGACCAGGACTAAGCATCAACACCTTTCAGTCTGTGGACATTTTAGTGGTTCAAAACGACCAGTGGGGCAAGGAATTTAAACGGACCTTTGGATTTAGGGGTTTAAAGGGACATGTGGAGTTAGGGTTTGTAGCTATACATACATCTATGGAGGTTAGGAGCTGGAGGCCCCTGTGAGTTTAGGGATCTAAGATACCTGTAGGTTACCTGTGGGTATAGGGGTTAAGGGTACCTGTGGGCTTTGGGGTTAAGAGTATGCAGCAACGTGCATGCTACACGCCACGTAGGTGGCTGCCACTCTTCACCTAGGTGACTTTAACTGGGCTCCTCCAGACAAGGATGCAGGGTGGTGGTGTTGGAAATCCGGTCTATTGTAAGGTTGCAGACAATGATGCATGACAATGGTGCTCCATGTTGCAATGCATGAGATCTCTCCTGCGGCGATGGCTGGTTTAACTTGTGCACACAGATTTCTCAATGCACAACAGGTGTGCAGCCTCACGCAGCCCCAGAGTCTAATCAGTCTGACTCGGCCAGGTGAGGCTGCTCAAACCAGCCATCATCCACACACACTCCCACAGAGTACGTGGTGGTTTAGGAGTTTATAAGAGCCTGTGGGGTTAGGGTTTGAATGCTTTTTTTTTATCTTCATGCTAATGCTGGGCCTATCGCGGACCCAACCGCTATCTGTGCTTGTAATTACTTTAATTCAGGGGTTTCTCGGGGATCATAAAACGGGCTTACGGGAAGTTTTCCCGGCTTTGCGTCACTGTGAAGTGTCTAATCAGTAAGACTCCTTCCCAACATGCAGCCCCCTCTTCCCGTATGTCCCCTATCTGTATACGGACCAGAAAGCTGGGGCCACCACCCCAGATGGTTCTGCTGGCTGGGGAAGTTTGTTTGTTCCTTGGTCTAATCTGAGCCGGTCCAGAGGGTGCCACGGGCGCAATAAAACGTAAAACATGCCGCCCCTTGTTACCTCCCCTGTCTCTGTCTCTCTGTCTCTCTCTGTGCTTTTCTGTGCAACACATACACACATGAGCACTCAAACACCCCCAGTGACTCAGGGGGCTGAGGTCAACACACACGATGAAAACACACACATACGCGCACTCTCACACATGCAAACACAAAGATGGACGGATGGACACGTGCACACACACACGCACGTACGCATGCACGCACACACACACACACACACACACACACACACACACACACACACACACACACACTGTTCAGTTGGAATCAGTCCAACTGATGAGACCCATGTCCAATAACCGGAACAGTTGGACCTATTTTCTCTGAGCATCAGATGAGTGCGACCCATCCTGTGGTCCGTTTAATTACAGGAGGAGGGCAAGTGAGGTCAGGAGGAGCTGTGAGGTGTGGATCCTCAAGTTTCAGGCCCCTGCTGGGTTCTGGTCCTGGCAGGTCCGCATGCTGGGCGGATCCAGCCTCTTCCCCCCGGGGGCTCTGAATGGAACAACAGGACTCTGGCTCCACTGAGATAGTCTTATCTGCTGGGCACCCTGCACCCTTGAACACACACACTCAGCGGGGGGGCGCACACACAGACAAAGACACCCGATTGGGGGGGGGGGGGGGGGGGGGGGGGGGGGGTGGGAGAGAAGACACAAACACGCCGTGTATGTAATGTAGGCACACACAAAACCCATGTGTGCGTTTTTGTCTGTGTGTGTGTGTTTGTGTGTGTACATAAGCACGCACAGCTGCAAGACACAAGCAGCCAAGTTCACATAAGATCACGTGCATACAGTACTTGTGTGCACACACACACACACACACATGACCGCACACAAACCTCCGCACACAAACACACTAAGAGAAAGGAGAGAGGGGGCGGGAGAAACAGACAGACGGGGAGAAAACACACGAGACAAACACTCTCCATCAGGTCTGACCTGACCTTCACAGTGATTTCCTTTCTGCGTATGTTTCTTCCCCTCTGCTCATGGTGGAGACTGGGCTAAAGAAGACTCAGGGACTACGGAATAAACGATGAACAATCACTACTCACTACGACTGTTGTAGTCCATGTCGGCCCTGTTCTGTTTTGGCTGTTGTAGTTCTGTGGACCCAGTTGTTGCAGAGATGTAGTCGATGTTGTCGTTTTGTAGTCCCAGCTGTAGATTTGTAGTCCCAGCTGTAGCTTTGTAGGATAAGCTGTAGTTTTGTAGTCTGAGGTGTAGTTTTGTAGTCCCAGCTGTAGATTTGCAGTCCCAGCTGTAGTTTTGTAGTCCAAACTGTAATTGATATAGTAGACTATAGTAGTCTATATTGTAGTATTGTAGTCCTTACGGCTCCTAGGAATCCCAGCTATTCCACCACATCCCTCGGGGATCTCCACACATGACCTGCCCCAGCTGGGGGCCACGAGCCGAACGACGGGATAAGCCGCACTTCACCCCTTTTTCCTCCACATGTTCATTAAAAAGAGATTTGAAATGGAACAGCGTGTCTGGTGCCTGGGACTACGGTTTGTACATAACGTGTGAAGTACTGGAGGTTTTAAAGTACACTTTTACAGCGGCTACGAAATACGTCCTGAGACCACCTGGGTCGCGTAGCTGCGCGTCTTTTGTTTTCGTGCGTCAGGAGTCACGGCCTAAAAATACTCATATTAAACTGTTGCACTAGACGAGAAAATGCTTTGGAATGGCTCAGTAATTAAGAACTTCAATCCCTGTTTCAGTCCATGGTTTTTCTCTGGGCGCTGTGGGCCTGGGTTGGAGAGCCACCCGCGTCAACTAGGAACCCAGGTCCTTATATAATGTGTGAAGGACTTGGGTCCCATGTCAATGCTAAGTCACCCAGGGTCTCTGGTGTGCTGAAGGGAAGGTACAGTACACCTATGTGCCTTTGCTATACTGACTATTATACGCTCTCCACCGGTGATATGAGCTGTGGAAATGTCTTCAAATGATGGAGCTGAAATCCTTTCATTGCAATCGTAATGTATTTCAAGTTCAAAAGTGATTAAAAAGCGGACATATTATATTGTATTATAGAAAAGAGAATATACCTATACTTAAAAAACATTCATACACATCTATGGGCTAAGAGATGACGAGTAGAGGTGAAATTCAAACGGTTGGTTTCCTGTCGTAAAGGGCTATAAGGACAGAACGCAAAGTAGAAAGTACATGCAACCCCTCTTCTGAAACTCTTCTGTAGCTTTTAGATGCAAGGGAGAGCACGTTTTTAATTCCTGCTCTAAATAATGAAGACAAAACGGGAAACACTGCCTGTCTAATGTTGACTGTAATGTATCACAAAGTAATTTCCATTCTTTCAGTATTTCCTCTTTATAGCATGATGACCAAAACAAATGAACAAACTCCTGCATGGACTTTTGTCTGCCTTTTGAAATCCAAGATGTCTTTGAGTTTACAATATGTGTGTCTATGGCCACCGGTACCGATCGAGATGTGACAGAACCCCTCCTCATTGACCTGCCCTCCCCCGTCTCCCGCCTCCTCCCCCGCCTCCATGTCCGCCTGTCTGCTGACCCTCCGGTCAGCGTCTCTCTCGCAGCGTCTGCACAGCCCCTGCAACCTGTCGCTGGATGGATGCTGGCATCTCATTGTCCCTATCCGCCCCTTTCTGTCTTTTTCTTTCTCTCTCTTCTTTCTCTCTCTTTCACTTTCTCTCTCTCCATCTCCTTCCCTGCCTCTCTCTATCTCTCCTTTCCTCAGCAGCTCCTCCCATCTCTGGAGAGCATGCTGACCTCAGGATCTAACGAGCGGGTGTTTGCTTGCTCTGCCCGTGCAATTTGCAGCAGATCCACTCACTCTCGTCCTCTCTTTCCTTCTTTCCTTATTTCTTTCTTTATTTTCTTCTTTCTTTCTTTCTTTCTTTCTTTCTTTCTTTCTTTCTTTCTTTCTTTCTTTCTTTCTTTCTTTCTTTCTTTCTTTCTTTCTTTCCTTCATTCTTTCTATATATCTGTCTACATCTATGTTTCACTCTCAAGCTCACTCTGTGGTATATACAGAGAGAGAGAGAGAGAGAGAGAGAGAGAGAGAGAACTAAAGTGAACATTGGTGTTCACAACTGTTTTGACTTTTTATTTCTATTCCCACAGCATTTGTTCATCTGGAGAGTCGGCAGGCTGTCATATATGTTCTCAAAGCTGTGGAGCGTGGACAGGGACTGATGCATGGGTGTGTGTGTGTGTGTGTGTGTGTGTGTGTGTGTGTGTGTGGGGGGGGGGGGGGGGGGGGGGGGGTAATGGACCCAGGCACCCAGGAAGGTATTGGCTGCATGCATACGCCACGTGATTAAATGTGATGAGTCACTCAGCTCCCTGCGGACAGGTCTCATGAACACAAACAATCGCTCCGTGCTCCGCGCAGCATCGTCTTCTATTGTTCAACAGATGCGATCTCTCTGCCGCACATGCAAATGATCGCCCATATGTGGGGGTGATAGGACCTATTTCTGTTTTGAGGGGGGAAACTTGCCGACCCTCCCTCAAATCGATCCCCCCCTCATCTTGGCTGTGCTTCATGCTCCTATTTATGGCCTGGTCGGGAGTATGTGTTTGTGTTCCCCAGTGCTAACATCATGACTGGACGCCTGGGCCACCTGCATCTGACGGCTACTAGCTGACCAGCTACACCAACACGTGGACTAAGCTGTCCAATAAACTGTAACGGCTGCAGTTGCCTAGCATTTAAGACTTTTGATTCCTTCACTTACAGTGCAGTCGCTCAGATTATCAGAGTAGCCTATAACCTAAAGTCATGCCTTTCTAATCACTTTACTTACATAAACTTAGTCTCTGCTTTGTTTTCAGGGTGGTGATCCCGTTACATGTATACCCATATGGCACTGTATTGCACTCCCAAAAGGCCCTGGAAGAAGGGATCCCTCTTATGTGTTTCTTCCCTCTGGATTTAGGGTGTTGTGTAATGTGGACCAGCCCTTTGGGACTGTAACGGTAGCATGCAAATAACATTGACCTGAAAAGTAGCTTTCACACATTTTCTTTTATTTAATTTATTGTTAAACAAGAGTTTTTTATTGCATTGAGGAATGATTGATTGCATTATTGAAATGATCGTAAAAAAAAAGCAACAATATAAATAACAGGATGAGATCAAAGGTTCATGTTAAATCGATTTATACAACAAAGAATTTCCAGCTTTTAAAAGTATAATTTCATAGCCAGTTCATTGATAAATTTGACTACAACAACACCAAAATAATAATCTATATTATCGTATTCAAACATACTGTAAAATACACATTTGTGGAAAAGATTTACAAATAAAATAAAAAAACGTTCACAAAACAAATAATTTGAAGACCATTGAAATCCATCACCCAGTGACAGAATATAGAGCAATCACCCTTCACTAAATATCTATATTTTCCTCCTTATCAAAACAGAGCACACCAATCAACTGCATAATTTCTTATCTCAACAGTTTGGCGGAATACAAATCAACAAGCGAAGGACCTTTTTTTTAAAAAATGTATCTGCAGTAGACGAAAGCAAAAACAAAACCCTTTGGTCAAGTTGAAAAAAACGAATTGCAGTGAGAGCGAGTTTGTGGCAAACAAAAAGTTCTGTACAAATCAATGTCACACATCACTGCATTGTGATTAGTGATCCCTATCTAAAAACAACAAGGGCAGAAGATGATTATGAAAAGAACAAGTAAAGGTTTCTGAGAAAGTCATATTTTTTAACATTGCCTCCTATAAAAGTGCATAATATATTTAGATCATGTCCGACAAGAAGATAATGTTAGCTTTTGCCTTCATCTTTGCTTTGCAAGACATAATTCTACACCAATGGCGCTCAGCCACTGGCTCGTTTGATACATACTTCAGCAAGAATATATAATAAATTATCTATTTGACAGTATCATAAATGGAATGCTTTCATAGTATCCTACTTTAAATTAAAAGTACTCTTGTATCCTTCTTTCTAAAACCTCTCTTTTAAAATAAGTGGTTCACCTTCCAGTCGGCAAAACGGTACAGATCGCTGCGATGAATGACGAAAGAGCTCATTGCATGTTAGTGAAACCACTGCTTGATGCTAATATAGCAAAGCTGAAGTCCATGGGATGTCCCAGTGCATGTCGAGGAGAGACGGCTCAAGACACAACCCCTTTCCTCCCAAAACGAGCCTGTCTCTCAACATTCTTCAAACAGGAGGTTTGTTAACCGGCGCAAAAGCTTCACAAAGCAGTGAAGTCCAGTCCAGCACCCAGAATACTACTCTCTCCTTATAATTTGTCAAAGTTCTGAGTGTCTTGGAGTTTGTTCTGCCAGGGCCAACACCTTGAAGACAATGACTGGTCGAGCGACCAGTAACATCTCATCTTGTTCTCATCAGAAGGAACCCAACACGCTGTTTAGGTTCAAAGGTCACAGGTAGGCCTCCACTCGTTCCCACTGCTGCATCTCCGCGAAGAACCCCTCGCACAGGCCAAAGCCCTGGTCCAAGGAGAGGGGGATGACCTGCGCCTCCTCCTTGATCTCCTCCCAGGGCAGGATGACCACCTCCTCGGACTGCTCCGGGAACAGCGTGGAGGCCTCCTCAAACTGCTGCAGGTGGAGGTGGGGCTGCAGCAGCATCTGGTCCTGATGCAGCTGCTGCTGCTGGTGGTGCTGGTGATTGTGTGGCACGTGGAGGTCAGAGGTCATGCTGACATGGCCCACCTCCACGTTGGCGCCGCAGCTCAGCTCCAGGTAACCGTAGGACGATGGATGATGATGATGGTGGTGGTGGTGTTGATGGTGGTGGCCAGGGGGGTTTCGATCGTTGGCAGTAGTAGTAGTAGTAGTAGTAGCAGCTCCGCCCTGGAGCTCGCCCTCGCCGCACCACCTGCCGGACAGCCCGCCACCACCCGCCGTCACCGCGGGGTGCCTCCCCGCCTGTAGGGACGCCTCCATCTCGCAGCCCAGGGAGCTGAGCGCCGTGTTGATGTCCAGGTCCTCAAAGTTGCTGCAGCTGCCCCCCAGGACATCATCGAACACAGAGGCCAGGTCAAAGTCCCCGCGCAGGAGGTCCCCGACGCCGCGCTGCGCTTCCGTCGCCAGCAGGGGGGACTTGGGCATCGGCGCGCCCTTGCCGCCGTTGTTCTTGCCCGTCAGGTGGTGTTTACGCCTGTTGCCGCTGCCGCCCGTGACCCCGCCGCTTGCTCCCTGGTAAAGGCAGCCATTTTGGATCCGGCGGTAAGGAGTTTCCCGACCGAGTTTCCCAGGTCGGTGAGCATAACTACCGCCGCCGCCGTTGCTGTTGTTGCTGTTGTTGTTGTTGTTGTTGTTGTTGTTGTTGAAGTGATTGGTGGACATCCTACGGCGCTTGAAGATACCATCCACAAACATGTCGGCGTACTGGGGGTCGATCTGCCAGAAGCCCCCCTTCCCCGGCTCGTCCTTCTGCCTCGGCACCTTCAGGAAGCACTTGTTGAGGGACAGGTTGTGGCGGATGGAGTTCTGCAGGTCACAACACAACACAGGAAGAAGAAGAAGGAACAGGGTGAGTGCAGTCAGAGGACTGAGCACAAACATACACCACAAACATGGAGGGGGGGAGACGATAACAAATAACATGAAGTATAGACAGTTAGTCATAAAATAAAATGGGAAGAAGACAACGAATATAAAACATTGAACAGAAACGAAAAGTGAAATGTAACATTTTAGTAGTTGTTCTTACCTAATGGACTGTGTGTGTGTGTGTCTTTGTAGGGAAGAGAATGTGTGATTAGAGGAGGAGGGTGTATTGTTGTTGTTTGTATAGGAAAGCAAATGAACCTAATGAGGCTTTCGAGTAACACAGCTCTGTGCATTTCAACCATGATCAGCTGGGCTTAGCTGCCAGCCCTCTGAGGAACCCTCATTAACACACATGCACATGTACTGGCACACATGCGCACATACACACACAACCAACGGTGCACGTGTCCACACACACAAGGACAATGCAAACACACACACACACACACACACACAATGCACACATGCACTATGCATGCACACATATACACACATCCATACACACCCAACGGTGCACGCATTCACACACACAAGGACAATGCAAACACACACACTCACACAAACACACACACAGACAATGCACACATGCACTATGCATGCACACACAGACACATACACACACACACAAATACACAAATACACAAACACACACAGACACTGCACACATGCACGCACGCACACACACACACACACACACACACACACACACACACACACACACACACACACACTGCAGTGCTACCCCCGGTGCACTTAACACTATTCCCTTCAGATGAAACCCTGCAAGAGCTGTCTCTCGGAAGATGGAAATGTTTTAGAGAGATGTTGGCATAACAACACACTTGTCATGCCCATCATCAGGGATTGAACATGAAAATTGGCCTCCTTGAGAAGATACACACAAATCAGCCGTTATTACGCGCTAGATAATTCTAGTCTCTATTCTGTTTTCCGGTTGTCTTTTCCCTTTCTCTCCCCCATATAAAACCCACGCAAATAACCAAATGACCGCAGTTCAAGCAGACATATGGGGACAGAGAGATGGGGTGTCTGGTGATAGCAGGCAACACAGGTGATCCCGCTCACCTTTCCTTCCCTGCCATTTATCTAACTCATCAATAATGGAAGAGAGCGAGCGACCGGGTTACCTGCCAGCTGGGCTCTGCGTGTTTGTAGTAGCAGAAATTCTCCGTGATCCAGTTATAGATGGTGGACAGAGTTACTTTGGGTTGTTTGCTGGCCTGCATTGCCATGCAGATGAGAGACGCATACGAGTAGGGCGGTTTGACTTTTGGGTTGTTTTTGTAGTCAATGTCGGCCGGCGCGCTCGTCTGGACGATGTTGTAGCCGTTCCGAGTTTGCGTGTAGTTCACGAGCCGCGGGTCCGCGGCGCAGTCGCTGACGGAGGTGACGGGGCTGCCGAGGTACAAGGGCATGCCCGTGGCCGCGGTGTCTCCGGCCGGGGGACTGGACGGGGAGTCCGCCGTGCCGCTCTGCTGGTACTCGAAATGCTTGAGGTGGTGCGCGTTTTGCTGCTGGAACGATGAGGGACACCCGGCCACTGCGTTGGCGCCTCTCTCGGGGTCCGCGTTGATGATGGAGAAGTTCTGGAGCCAGTGGAGGCTGGTCAAGCTGTCGTCCAAATGCACCCAGTCGGTGCAGGTGCCCTGGTCGGACTCCGGATAGACGGCCAACCATTTCTCCTTAAACTTGGTGGCGGTGTCGGGGCTCATCAGAACTGGCATTATGACCCGACGAAGGAAGTCGTGGAGGTTCAGCGGGGGAATGAAGGCGAAAAAAATCCTTCAAAAATGCATCGAAGTTTACCGTTACGTCAACTTCAAAAAAGTCTAAGAAAAAATGAAACAGAATTCGAATGAACGAAGGCAAAACCGTAAACTCAGTCCATACATAATATGAAACTAGGCGAATTAAAATGGCACAACATTTTGCAATACACATAACCTACAAAGAAAAGTACAGTTCCGCCGATGCGTTGTTTGTCTACCTACCTTTAAAAGTGTCCTCAGTGGGAGATGATAGAGAGATGCGTGGGGCGCGTGTGCACCTGTTGCGCAGTCCTGTCTGTCCCCAAGCGCTGCTCTCCCAGGACTCACACGCGCATCTATTCTTTTGCGCAACAAGTGCTTGGTGGTTGTGTGTGTGTGTGTGTGTGTGTGTGTGGGGGGGGGGGGGGGGGGGGGGGGGGGGGGGGAGTAACAGTCCTGGTAGCTGAACCGGAGAATGAGAGACGTCTCTCTCTGTCTCTCTGTCTCTCTGTCTCTCTGTCTCTCTGTCTCTCTCTCTCTCTCTCTCTCTTTGTAATAATTTGTGGTACTTTTTAGTCCAGTATCACAGATAAGTTTGTTAAGTTGCTATGACGGCGAGCTATCGAAACGATGAAAACGTCAGAATGCGTGGTTGTTTTAAAAGAGTCCCACTTAAAGCTAGAGACTGCCCACCAGCCCTTTAAATGACCAGGAGACCTGTGATTGGTTGGCTCTTGCGTTCTTGGTTTTACAGGTTTCTTTCTTTCTTGCGTTCTTTCTTTCTTTCTATTTTTTCTTTCTAACATGTAATGCCCCCCACAAACTCAGATGCGCGCACACGCACGCACGCACACACACACACACACACACACACACACACACACACACACACACACACACACACACACACACACACACACAAAGGGAAGAAGGGACCTATAGGGAGGGAGGCACTCAGTTAAATGTTCAATTCCAAAGGCAAACGGTTCCACAACAATAGAAGGTACAATGGCGGCAATAAGAACAAGTAGTTTCTCCACGCCTCTACACCTATAAGGTTTCTCCTCTGTACACACGTTCCGGAAACTGGATCAAGTGCTTACGCGGAGGCGCGCTTCACCGCTACTTCTGGAAGAAAAAAAGTCGCGCCAAAGCGCCTGCTTTTAGCGCGCACTTCAGACAGCCTTTCAGATTCCAACCGCCCATGCCACGAGTCGAGACTATGATCAGTAACGTCCCGACATAATAGCCTACATGAAGTGCAACACACGTCTATTACACTGCCTCGCCTTTATTTGACAGGTTTTTGGTGGAATAAGTCTCTATCCAGGCGCGGCGTTATTAGGCCTACTGCATGGATGGGACTTGACCTGGTCTGATTAAGTAAATGTATTAAAATAATTATAAGCTACGATGGAGAGAAGATACAATAATAAAGTGTCCCTGTATGCCGTGTAGTCAGTCGTTTCCATTTGTAACACACTAGGAATGATTTACAAAGGAGACACTGCCATCTAGTGGTCCCATAGGTCTAGTTAAACTGGTCTGGTACTCGGTGGTCAGCGTCCGGTACACAAATAGCTACAATCGACTTCCTCCATTGTCTGAGTGTGTTCATTGATTTTTGAAGGGCAGAGTCTGGATTGTTTAACGCTTTAATGAAAACAAGCAATAGATAGTGGGCATTTCAAAACGATGTACACATTCTCATTAACTGGAATCAGGATTTCAATAGTTTTCAGTATAAACCTTCCAGTGATCAACAAGTCAAATCAACTCTGTGTGATTTATAAAGTATTTCAGGTGCCACACCAGAAAAACGTAGACATTTCTCCTTCAATAAACGGTAGACCTTACCTGTCCCCATCACTTCCATCGGCTTTAAAACCTATCGACACATCACAGTGTTCCCTTTGAATTCAAAGGCATTTATTTTGTTCTCTGTCATCTTTATGGCACCTCTCTGTCTCTGTCTCCATGATAATCAAATGTTGATAATCCATGTACAAAAAATGAGGAAGTGGGTGGAGAAATAGGAGTTCAGTACAGTTTTTCCCGTTAAAAAAAAGTATCATAACCAACTGCTTAGTTGAGGCCTAACTCATAACTGATATAAAATGTTTGTATGGAGAATTTTTGTCTGCGTCCAAGTGGCAAATAGTTTATTTTGTTTGGACATGTAGGCGCTTGTTCTTACAGACGAAGGCTGAATTATGGGAAGAATACTTAAATAGTTTCTCTAAAAGAGTATTCCTTGCAATCAAAACAGAAACAGCTGTACATGGAGTATTGGTGTGGGTTTAGCTGAGCCTGATTCTAAATAGCAATTGGCCGCCATGGCAACCAGACCTGGGCAAAGTACAGAAGTAAATCATTTTAATCATTACATAGGCCTAACTATAACTTTTTGGATATCAATAATGTTTGGGCTCATTGCATCAATTAGTGTAATCTTGGACTACATTTTTTGTTAAGATGTTACCTTTTTTTCTCCATATCCTACAATGAAATGGGGTTCAAGTGATTAATGGACTGAACAGAATTCACTGGTAATTTCAATAAGTGGGACCAGCTTTTCCTCCATCTAGTCAAGCATATCCCGGACTTAAACAATGGCTACAAGTTTGTTTTGGTCTTTTCACAGGAAACAAGCAGTTGTTTGTACAGCTGCCCTTGTGGTTGCTGTGTTACCAACTGTCTGGAAAGAAGCAAGGAGTCCACATAAACGTGGGATTAGCTACGGTGAATACACTACACTTAATGTACTGCAGTTAAAGTAGGGCATCTTTACTGTTATCCCACTAAGCTTTGAGTTAAGGTCATATCACAGTTATTATAACCCAATACCAATAACCAAATAAAATATGAATTTAGGTAATTCTAGAGCTCTTTATAAAATAGGATTTGTACATATATGCTGCCAGCAGGTGTCTCTGTTTAACCTCTTTTAATTCTGACCCTGCCTCTAATTCCACATTACATTCACACAGTCTCTCTCTCTCTCTCTCTCTCTCTCTCTCTCTCTCTCTCTCTCTCTCTCTCTCTCTCTCTCTCTCTCTCTCTCTCTCTCTCTCTCTCTCTCTCTTAGACGTGCTCTTGATAGAGAGGATGTTTCATGTACATGCATTGTTTTGCCCACAATTTCGACTTTCGTTTAAAATAATGCACCTTAGCGTTCCCCTACCAAAATGTTTCACTAGCCTAACAACGTATTGATTTTCAATACACCAAATATAAGCTTCATACACGACGAGAATACGCAGATGTATCACACTTTTCTAAATGCAGCCAGGGCGCGTTTATCTTACACTGTTACTTGTTTGCAATTGGTGTTGGTGGATTTGTTTACCATATTTGGCCAGGTAGTGACAGCGCGGCTGGGAATTGGACAAGAGCATCCGTCATTCTTAAAAATTCAGCCCCCTGGAACTTTACAAACAAAGCGTTGCGTCACGGTACTTGTAGTCCAAAACAAACCATTTTGGAGCATTCTCAATTAGTAAAGTTACATATATGACTTTTTTTTAATTTGCACACGCACCATGTCGTTGTGAATATAAATGGTAATAAATAAGTGGAATGAAATATGCCTGGAATTATTAAATGGCGTGTCATTAAAGGTTACATTTCCTATTTTTCGCAGCATCCGTCCTTCGGCATACAAATCCCACCGGCATTGCTTTTTGGTCATTGGCTGTACTCTGCTGTCAATCACCGTGTGCTCCTTACGCCACCGCTCCTACAGTAAATATTTGTGTTTGCTCAACCGGCTGTAATGGTGGACGACTGAGGCTGAAAAGGAGAGTAATAAAACTCACAAAATAGAGTTCAAAGAAGCTCCACTGTTAGCCGCGAGTAGGACACCATCGTCGTTAAAAAAAATGGATGAACTCAAGCATCAAGTTATGATCAACCAGTTCGTCCTGGCGGCGGGTTGTGCGGCAGACCAAGCGAAGCAGCTTTTGCAAGCGGCACATTGGCAATTTGAGGTAAAGGACTTTACAATAGTCAATGAGAACAGCGAGATGCTGCTGTAATGTTTATGTCTGGCTGCTCGTTAGTGTTTACTGGCTGCCGCGTCTGTCAATCGCCATGTTCAGAATTGCATCCCTAACCAGCGTGAAGAATATTACAATCTGATCTTTGTTTGATTCACGTCTAAATGCCGAATTTAACACGTTGGTTCACTTAAAACACAAATTAATATACGTAGGACAGTATTTTTGTCCCATGTGCCATGTATGCAATGTATAATGCATGGACTTGTAGAGAAAACGTACAAGCGCCCATATCCAATTAAATTTGACTCCAGATTAAATACTATAATCCGCCAAATGACAGCAATGTACAGGCTAGGTTAGCAAATGCTATTATGCAATAAAGATGACCGCTGCTTTGTATCGACTAGCCTACATAGATGTTTAGTCAGCTGGGAACTGAAAGGAGACGATCGAACAAAATGCGTTCTTGGTCAATGAAATTGACCATTTGCATGCTTTTGCAAGTGCTCATTCTGTTTAATCACATTTTCTCTTGGTGTCAGTACATTGATGAATGCCCTTTTATGGGTGTGGATATATTGGTTCGAATTAAACGTTATTGATGCCCTTTGTTTGTTTATTATAGACTGCCCTCAGTGCCTTTTTTCAAGAAACAAATATTCCATACGGCCATCATCATCAAATGGTAAGTGTTCCAAAATGTAACGACGGTTGGTTTGTGATTGTTATCGTGTAGTTCGTCGTGTTGTAAAATGTAATAGTGTCCACCAGCGCTGTATTTGTATTGTTAAAAAAAAAAAATACGACAGAACGCACAACTAGCCGATGATGATGATGATGATGATGATGATGATGATGTGCTAACAATAACAAAGCACATTTCGGCCATGTTGTGCGGCTCCAGAAATAAACACAGGCAGGCATGCAGCAGCAGCCACTCTCACAGTGAGCCTGTGTGTTTATGAGAGACAGAAGGACTGAAAATGAGACAAAGAATGAGAACAAAAGAGTCGCTATTAATATTTAGGCCTATTATGATATTAGTTGAAGATCACCATGTTATTGTGTTTATATACATAGTATTGTACCGTCGTTCGACTGTTAACTGTGTGGGTATTGCAAAACGGAAGGAAGGCCCCCCCTCGATTCGGGGAAAGAAAAAAAAAGATCTTTCCAGGAAAAGGGCAGCTATATTTTGTAACGGCCCCATCGCTGAATTTGCTTCCTGTGATTTAGCTTTTTTCTTCTTCTTGGTGTATTATGAAGTGGTTCCTGCTGACATAGTCCTACATGAGGCCGTTATTGTGTGTGACTTTATGTAGGCCTGCCGTAGTGGAGAGAACTGAGCACTGTGCACTCAGTCATGCATAGCACGGGTTGAATATTATGAAACACAAACGGTATTCAGGAAGTTGGAGGCCATAATGACGGCTCTCTCTCCTAGCATCTGCCTCCTAGCAGCTGTTAACATCAAGGGAAATGAGGGCAGCTGGATATGGTCTAAATTGTAAAATATGGCAAACAACGTGTTTGCATGTCTTTGTGTAATATATTGCAAATACTCAAACAAAGGGGAGGATATATAAGAAAAGACAAAGAAGACAATGGATTTACTCCAGCTAAGCTTCACGGTTTTATGCCCTATCTTTATTATGTTATCGTGGCTCTGAATTAAACAAAGGAATCAAAAATAAAATGGTACCAGTTCAACTTCCTATTGGGTTTATTTCCTAGTTACAAATGGCCGGCATCAAAGGTTGAGTAAATATCAAAATAAGAGCGCCCCTCTGCTTCAAGCCCAGGCACAATGTTTTGACTGAAAGGACTTAATTTACAGAGTAAATAATTAGCCCCAACGTAATCTCAGCACGGTACAGACTACAGCTCAGCGTCAATAACACCTGATAACCGGAGAACGGGAATAATTAAAATGTCTGTGTGCTCTGACTATTGCCAGACGTCCCAGACGTGTATCCATTAGAAGTCTGTAATTACAAGTATATGCGTATATTTTCTGTGTGTAACCCGGTGTGTTACTAAGGCTACACGCTAGCTATAGTAGGCCAACATGTCCAGACTTCTCGTTGTTCAGCCGTCTGCAGTGTCGGTTGGCGTACACACCTAATCCACTTTACTGTCTATCTCTCTCTCTTTCTCTCCATTCTCTCCATCCTGAAGTTAAGTCGAGTTAACAGGTGAGCCAGCTGTCAGCTGGGAGATATCATGGAGGCAGATCTGTATAACGGCCATATTCAGTTTTGTTTATGTTTTTATTTTGGCATCACAGAGGGAGATATGATCCTGTGGGTCTTCTATAGATTAGCCCCGCGCTGATTCAGGTCAATGACTTCCTTATGACTCGCTCATGCAAAAAACTGTACACCCCCCCCCCCCCCCCCCCCCCCCACACACACACACACACACACACACACACACACACACACACACACACACACACACACACACACACACACACACACACACACACACACACACACACACACACACACACACACACACACACACACACACACACACTCCAGTCATGGTTGGGTGAAGTTAAGTCAGCTGAGAGGAAAATCATTACAAACATTCAAAAAATGTACGTAGACACTGTTTAAACCGTGCTGTCTGATGTAGCTGTTCAACCATGGTAGGCCCTCCTACAGAAGCACCACTAACGTGCGCTTCTTTGGATGTGAGGGGAAGCTGCATGCCACCCTTGGAAAGCCTATGTAAACAGGGAGGAGAACCCATGCATGCTCCACAACAGACAGGGCCTCTGTCAGGGGGTTTGAACCCGCTGTGAGGCTCCCACAGTGCGAACCACCACACCTAGCCCAGTACAATGTCTCAGTGTCGCTCTCAAAACAGCCATGTATAAACAGGGCCAGCAGGAAAGTCCTAGTCCCTTAGACCTAGTCCAGTGGTTAGGTACTGGGTCTTATCCTCAGTGTCCACATACTGCCTACATTTTGTAGGCATCCTTGAGCAACATGCCCGTACCCCTATCTGCTCCTTAATGACATATACCAGAATTCACTGTCAGTGTATGAAAGCGTCTAGTGCAAAATGACTAAATATAAATAAAGGGAGGCGCCATCTTGGAAACGGAGACCTATTACCCTGTTTTCCATCTGGCTGTGATGAACAGCCACAGCATCATTTTCACGGATAGGTTGTTGGAGGATTTTTTTTTAATCCAAACCAGATCCATTTATGAGTGGGTGCTGTAGGCCCTGCCTTTGCACCGCTGCTACATACTGTGTGCAGGATTTTAAAACATGGCAGATTGAGCTCTAAACTCTTTTTAATATTGTTTCCTCTTTGGAGACAATCCCAGAGGCATAGGAGCAGCCAGCTGCAGTCTCAGCACCAGCACGCATTAAACTCTTCATCTCTCTGTCCTCGCCCTCCCTCGCATTGTGATCACTGTGTGAGTTTGTGTTTATTGTGATAGTGTGTGTGTGTGTGTGTGTGTGTGTGTGTGTGTGTGTGTGTGTGTGTAAATGTATGCAGGCCAGCTCTGCAGTTGCACACAATTTGTTTGTGTGTGCGTTGGTGGTGTGGCTGAGTGCAGGGCCTCTGACTGCATCCCAGTCGTATTAAAGACCGTCCTCCAATGAAATGTCAGCAGTGCAGGACTGACAACTAATGGGCCCCTGGAAGCCAGTGGTCGCCCTGTCCGGCCATTAGGCTTAGAGCATGTGTCTTAGAGCAAGACACACACACACACACACACACACACACACACACACACACACACACACACACACACACACACACACACACACACACACACACACACACACACACACACACACAAAGGGTGCCAACCAGACATGTTCTGACAGCAGCTCATGTAGAGGAAGGCCTGTCTCTCTCTCTCTCTCTGTATTTTTGAGGTTATGAGAGTAGAGGACACATCTTGCTGGCAACAAGCAGCATTTTTTTTTTATACACCCAGAATTGTGGGTATAGTTGGGTAAAAAGAGGAAAGAAAGCTTTTCTCTCTCTGTCTCTCTGTGATTCTGTCTCTGTCTTCCCTTGTCATGTTTATTTATTTTAGTCTTTAATTCTCTCTTTCACTGTTGCCATGACACGTGTGTGTGTGTGTGTGTCTGGGTGTGTGGGTGTGTGTTCAGCCAAATCTCTTTGTGTGGGTCCTGCAGGCGGCGGGCCACAGTCAAATGAATGAATAATCATGTGACTGTGAACCAGGAAGTGGCCCAAACAAACTGACTTCCACTGTTGTAACATGATGACTGAAACCAAACTTGATAAGGAATAATCGACTTCGCTACTTGTCTGCTGTCCCTCCCATAAGTCTTGTTATTTTCACTGAGAAGAATTTGAGAAGCATTTCCCTAACACTCAATCCCAAGTACATTGATTATTCTTATTCGGCCCATATTCCGATCCACTCAAAGTAAAAAAAAAAAAAATAATGGAATGGAAAAAGCTTGTCACAATTCTTCTTGTATATCTTCACTTCCCTTAACTTCCTCTTGAGTTGCGTTACATCAACAGTCAAATATTTTTCTGCTCACTCTTGAACAAAACAAAACCACCCAATCAGTTCCCATTCACTCTTAGTCACGATAGTGTTGTTGGTGCACTGTGTTGCTATGACCTTTGCCCCCACCCCCGTACTGTTATGTATATGTCTGTTTATCGCAACATATTAAAGATGTGAGACAAGCTTTAACCGTCTTTGTTATAAGACACTTAAAGACTATGGGAGTGTGGAACATTTTATTCAGTCATGTAACAGAGGCGTTGATCCAGAGCGTCTAGGGGTGATGTTGGATATTTGTCGCTCCCTCGTGAGCCGCTAGGGGTTAGGGCATCTAGGTACAGGGAGACTGCGGACTCGTATGCTTTTTGGGGTCATACATGGTGTTTCTCTATGTTAATGGCGTTTCTCGCTCTTTAATGTCGCTGTGAACCAACCGATCCACGCCTATCCTCCACATCCTGCTCCAACAGACTTTCCTTACTTTTTTTCAGTGAATCCCTTTCAAATTTTCCTCCCCCCTCGAAACTATCCACTCACCAACCGCCCTGTGATTAAGAGATTGTACGGCGATGACGTCACAGTCCAACAACGGAGGGGGCCGTGTCTGGTTTCCTCTAGGATCTGTCTCTGTTGGATCTAGAACCAAGCCCTGTGATTAGAACGGCCTGTCGGCCATGTTGGGGCCGCCACTGGTGCCTACGCTGCTGTGGGGCGGTAATACATGTGACACCGCAGGCAGCCGGGGAGGAAGAACTTATAAAACTGTAGGTTTGGGTTTAAGTGTTCCTGGCACCGGGAATAGCCCTGTGTGTGTGTGTGTGTGTGTGTGTGTGTGTGTGTGTGTGTGTGTGTGTGTGTGTGTGTGTGTGTGTGTGTGTGTGTGTGTGTGTGTGTGTGTGTGTGTGTGTGTGTGTGTGTGTGTGTGTGTGTGTGTGTGTGTTTAATGGGAGTGCATCACTACCTATTTTCTCTCTCGCTCCATCCCTTTCACTTATTCCTATCAGCCGTTTTCCTGTTCTTTAAGTGTCTGTGTGAGGTATATAATTACTGTTATACATCATGTCAGCAGGACAACACTGTCTGTCTGCTCTAACTTTGCCTCTTCGCTGTCAGTTAATCTGTTCCAACCACCATCACCACACACACGCACGCACACATGCGCATGCACACACACACACACACACCCGATGAAGGGAGATGGAAGTAGTGTAAGAGTAACGTAAAATAATAATCAATTACATGAATGTTCATTAACATGTCAATGTTCATGATATGTTGATATAATATGAGCAGCCCTACAGGGTGGGCAACAGCAGGGTCTACAACGTAGTACAGACCTACAGGGTAGAACCACGGCAGGTATGTGGTGGCACTAGCTCGGGGGGTGTGTGTGTGTGTAAACACAGAAGGGGCTCTGTGTCTCCGTGGCAACAGACACAAGTCCCGCTGTAGACTGTTACTCAGCGAAACGCAGGCGCTTATTATGATCACTATGAGAGCCATCCGGTTTCTGTCTTTCTTTCACTCATGGTGCTTGTGTGTGTGTATTTGAAGGGGAATCTAAGCCTAAGATGTGTGTGTGTGTGTGTGTGTGTGTGTGTGTGTGTGTGTGCGTGTGTGCGCACGCCTTCTGCAGCCATGCCAGGCAGTGAGCCACATCTGAGGTGGTTTGGCCTATGCTCAGCATGTTCCAGCATGCTGCCATGCGTCTTTCCAGGAGCAGAGCTTCCCAGAACACAAACCACACACACACACACACATGAACACTAAGTACTCATGCACCGTAATACATACACACAGACCAAGAATCCATGTGGGAGTGTTTGAAAGTCCAGATGTGTTTATAACCTGAGTTGGGTTTCACACAGACACATGGGTCAGGAAAGACTTACACACACACACACACACACATACAGTCACACACAGTCGCAGTCACCCTATCTACCATGACTGCTCTGATTTCCTAAGGCCATTGGATGTAGCTAGTGTGTGCGCGTGTGACTGAAAGAAAGACAGCATTGTTCCATGTTTTGCTCATGCTTATGTTAGCCTTGGGGACCGGCCAGCCTACAGTGCTAATATTCCACTGTGATCTCCCAACTGAGGCAGCAGCTAACAAGCTAACCCTGCTAAGAACAAAAGCGCAACTCTTCAATCATCCAGGAGTGCTTGGTGGTTTTGGCAGTTAGCACAACCCAATTGTTGTGTTGTGCCAGAGTGCACAGCGTGTGTTGACATTGTAGTTGGGGCGGTTGCTCCATGTGTTAGTAAACAGCGAGCTGAGTTTCAAGATCTGTGTGCGGGTTTCCGTAATCTATTGTCACTCTGTTTGGCCATTATTTTGTGCTGGGCTTTCTTTGTGTGCGTGAGGTTAGGTTGATGAAACAGTACAGTACACAGCACACGTACAAATACACCAACCTCCTCTCGAGTTCTCTCTTGATTTTGCTGTCTGTTTCTCGCTAAGGTGTCAACACACAGAATAGTCTGGGTAATGATCAACAGAGCACACATAGAACATTCCACCCCCCCCCCCCCCCCCCCCCACCCACCCACCCCCCACCCACACCCACACACGCACAGTAACGGGCTCAGCTGGCTCGGTTGAAATTGTGTGTAGGGTTGGAGGGCGGGCAGTTTGGGGTTTTCTATCTAACCGCTGCCTGCCTCATTTAGTTTGTGTGACCCCCCCCCCCCCCAGGGTATTTCCACCATATCTCAGAGGGAGTGATGAGATAGAGACGTGCACGTTGTTTTATGTGCCATAATCCTATTATTGATGTTCTGTGGGTTGCAGTAGCCATGTTTGCAACTACTCGACTCGTGATAGGCCGTGAGTCCTCTCCCCCCATTATGAAACATGAAGTGTGATGTTCATTGTACAGAACATCCTGGCAGTGCTTCTCATCTACCCCCCTCAAACCTGTTAGTCACAGTCTGTCTTAGGGATTGATGCTCCATTGCTCTTCCTTTGTCGTCTCCTTGCACTTGTTGCATTGTTCGCATAGTTAGCTTGCCCCTCCGGGTTTGTAGCTGTTCATCGTCACAGGAGTTGCCCTACTGCGACATGGAGCAGTAGGAGCATGCAGCCTAAAGCTAACACCTAGCGGAACACTCCCTGTTTAAACATTCATGATGCAGGCTGAGTCCCGGACAGTTAATCCTTCCTCAGTCGGTTCCATGGTGCAGGCCCCGTCTATCTGACCCTCTACCGACCGGTCCTGTCCACAAACACCTCAACCCCCCCCCCCATATCCATGATCTCTGGATGACGTCATCCATAGGTTTGTAGTTTGATTTCACCACCTTTTTTCCTTTTTGTAGTTTCCATTTACTTTATATATTTTTTTTACTTCGTTTTTTCTTACATTGGGACATTGTACCAGCCAGTACCTTTTGGTATTGACAGCATGGCTGTTGATTTAGTTTCAGCATTACCTTTTCCTGTCACACGCCACAAATTGTCTGGAACAATCCTGCCAGAAGAGAGGTTTGTGGTACATTTGACTTGGCCTAACCCGTCCATCTAATCAGTAACATTTTTATTTTGTATTTCTTTCTCAACACTGAAATGAAGACTTGGAAAATGAAGGCAGTTTAATTCAAGCACGATCGGGCCAATTCCTAGATGAATGTCATGTTCCTGTACAGATATCCATACAGAGATATGATATGCATACATTGCAGATTTGTACACCTTTTACACTCTTGGCATGTGTAGTCTGTGAGGGCTGTGGACCATCAGGTCTGTTGTTGGCTCTTAGGGCTGTACCAGCACAGGGTGTACCCTACTTAGCTATGTTATTAAACTAGTCCGGGCTTGATACACACACGCACTCCACATTGTTAGAGAAGGTGTTGACTTACTCCCCTTGTTCTTGACATACCCTTTTCTTTTTTCTTGGTGAAATACTTTTCATTTAGTTATTCAGCGAAGGTTGACTGGGCTTGCCCACGCAGCCCCCATCACCACCCACTTAACTGTAGTTTTCCACTGACATACCACTCTGATGGTGAACTTCTTGCAGTGCTGCATCATGGGATTTCATTGGTTATGCCCTAGGATTCTGACCAATACAACCACACTACTACCATTTTCCAATCCCCTGAGGGAACTGCCCAGTATAACCACTGTCTGCTGCTGTTGGCGCAGTCTATTCGGCTCCTTGGAGCTGGCCGTTACCATCCTCTCTCTAATGTCCGACAGCTGGCGAGAATGAACGTGTGCCAGAGTGTGTTCCAAAAGTCGTTCTTCTAATCTCTAGATGTCCTCCTCGCGGGCCATTGTACCTTTCCTCCAGTTTGATTTGTCTCCCCGAAGATATAGTGGACGAGCACTAGCAAGAAAGAGGAAGGAGAAATAGTTTTGGAACGCAGCCTATGTGTTTAGCGGTTTGACAGGAAGCAGTTTCATCAGAGAAGTGCTAGGAAAAAGTCAAATTTCTCACTGACACTTTGGGGATTGATGGGTTAGTGTTTGAAAGTCTCTCATATGTACAGGACAGTAAGGTCTCTGTGATGTGCTTCCATGGCAACAAGACGCAGACTGTGGAGAATTAAGGGCTAAAAGAAGATGACAGTGAAAAGAGGCAAACAAACAAGTTATGAATGGTGTGCTACTTTCCAATCGATTGTTATGAAGTGGAAGTGAAATCCATAACCAATCAGAGGATTGCAAAGCAACCACAAGTTGCTTTGTTCTTTAATTGTTCTTTAAGTTCTTTAATTGTTCAGTGCCAAAAAAGCAATCCCTTGTTCGGTAGGTGCCAGAAAAGCAGTCCGCTATTTCCTACATAAAGACAAAACCTTTCAGAAACAAGTGAAATTGTCAGGTCTTGTTGTTAGGTGAAGTAATAAACTTTATGGTCTTAACCTTTCTCTGCTGCCTCTCCGTACCCTTTTCTCATCTGAAATGTCAATAGTGAATGATGACTACTTAACAAGGCCGTTGGATGGACAGAATCCAACGGACAACAACAGGATCAGTGTTAACAGTGCAGGGGTTAGGCTTTACCCATGCCACAGCTGGAGGAGGTTATATCCAGCATGGCCCTGGGGAGATCCACCGGAAAGCATGGAAAAACATGTTCACATAGGCATACAAACACATATACAAATGCGATCACATAGGCATACATACACATAAGACGCATACGATTTAAAAGCCATCTGTTTGGTAAGACTAAAAGCACAAGCTCAATCATCTTAATGATCACACACACACACACACACACACACACACACACACACACACACACACACACACACACACACACACACACACACACACACACACACACACACACACACACACACACACACACACACTTACTTTAAAGTTCTCTCCAGCCTCCTGCCAGCCATGTTAAGTCTGATGTGAGAAGCTGGGCTTTAAGTAGCAGAAATTCAGCACCATCCCCACAGCCGCCGTCCCTATGGCAACCACACTTTCTCTCACCTCTGTTTATAACAGTCTCTCTCTCTCTGTGTTTGTTCTGTGTTTGTCTTTCTGACAGGCGAGAGCATAATGAAGAGTTTATGCTGCGTCAAAATGTATCCATTATGAGTGGTTTATGGAAGTTTGTGTTTGTATGCATGTGTGTGTGTGTGCTCGCGTAACAGACGACATACATTCCGTGCCAACATGGTGTTGATTGCGTGCGACGTGACGTGAACATTGAACCGGTCACCATGGCAGACGCAGCGTGAGCCCTTCAGCCTTCTCTAAGCCAATCAGATTTGAGCCCCAACCAGTCTGCCCCTTCCCAGAATCCCTTGCTGCAGGTCCCTTGCCGTTGTTGTTAAGGTTGAACAAGAGCTAATCGGCATTCAGCCTGTTCATCAACCCTGTGCCAGGAGTTGACCCACACACACACAGTTGTAATTCTAAACAACTTGTGATTCAAAAAAACGTTGAACGTTGACTATGAAGTATAGTCAATAAAATGGCAGCTAGCATCTTAGTAAAAACGAAAAGGTTGCTGCTTTACATTATTTTGATATACCTGGTGTAGAAGGATAATTTAACTACAGTGTGCACCTACTTGGACCCCTCTCCTTATTGCTCTGTAGTGGCCTGTAGTTTTCCTTTTCATAAATTAATTGTTTTCACAGTCTTTCGTATTGTGCTGTTGATGGCCACAGCCCTCTCCAATAGTATTTTAATGTATAATCCGAAAACAAGGCAACCGACTTCAAAATGTACGCATACCTGGCCAGTGTAATAATAGCCGGGCAGCCAGGGGAACTTTGCTGGTTTATTGGCAGTTGTCAGTTTGAGGAGGAGGTGTTTATGAGAGCAAGATCCCCCTTCAGGGTCTCATTGCAGACATGCACCACAGACGATACCCGTGTATGCCATACCTGAGCCAAGTGGGAACGAGTAGTGTCTTCTTTCGCTGTTTCCCACCTGAACCCCCCCCCCCCCCCCCCCCCCCAAAAGAACAGGAAGTATTGGTGTTCTGGAGGTCACTCTGGCATTCCAGAGTGTCTCTTTACCCCCCCCCCCCCACACACACACACACACACACACACACAGGAAGTGGCCTCTGAGATATGAGCCGGCGCTTCCTGTCCAAAGGGCATCGAGGACGACGCTCACCTTTCACAACAATCTCACCCAGAACCCCTTAGTTCCCTGGCCCGGAAGGTCCGCACCCACCCAGGCTCCAGGGCTGTATTTATAGATGCTGGGCCTGCACACGGCAGCACTTTTAGGGGGCAAGGTGGTCTGGTTTCACCCTGGCAAACGGGGACGAGAGGTGGTGGTGAGGGAAAGAGCTGGCTGTCGCTTGTTTTCCTGACAGATAACCCAACCCAAGCCTTTAGAAGGCCTTTTGGTCTGGAGTTGTACACACAAAATTCCTCCTACCAGGCTACTGGAAACATGGAAGGTTTCTTGTACACTGCCACAAATATCTTAGTTTTGGAGAAAGTTATATTGTTTTATTTTATTCTTCAGAAAGAAAAATAACTAACCCTGTAGGACCATGTGTGGATCAGGGAGTGACTGTTGGGTTTGGAGCGAAAGGCAGGATAAAATGCTTTTTTCCCTAGTACGAAGTACGTGGTTTTGTGTAATTGTATGAGCAATGCTTAGCTGTTCATTAAAAGTGTCCCTGTGTGCTTTAAATACGCGAAGAAGACATTATCTGACCCTAATGCTCACCCCATAATCACAGAACAATCATCCATCAAATATTCAGTCTGGAACCAGTACTGAATAGCCCCGTTGAACCTCCAAGCCTCTAACTCCCAGAAACCACTGTGGGTCTTTATTGTCAGAACCAGTTTGATGGCCTGCTAGTTAACCTAGCAGCTAGTTAGCGTAGCAGACAGATAGCCTAGTATCCTCCTTGCCCACCTATCACCTCAGATCTGTAGAATAATTAGTAGCTTAGCGTTGTTCCAGCCGAGCTTTTCCTCCGAGAGTTGGAGGCCACGGCGTATGTGTGTGTTGTTTTCCTCTTCGCACCAACAGGGACCCGAACAGGAATCAGCCTTGTGGAGCAAAGAGAGAGAGAGTGTGTATTTGCGTGTCGGCCTGTTCACTGTTGCGGTCGGTGTGGACGACATATTGCTGATGAAACAGGAAGTGAATGTAAACAACAAGGTTGGGAACAATAACGACATGGATGGCCAGGAGGGACAATAATGTTATAGTTAAGGAGCTCTGGGAAAGAGAAGGCTGGGAGTCCCCTAGCTCAATACCTCCCCTCCCTCCCTCCCCTTCATCTCCCTCCCCTTCCTCTCCCTATCTCAAGTTTTCCATGTAACAAAATCCAAGCCCAGACTCAGTGTGACTCAGTGTGTTCCGACAGATGACTTCAACAGTGACCATACATGTGGAGACTCATTAGGGCCGGGGATCACTACAGATTTCCCTGATCAATCCAATTCCGATTCACAAGGACCCAATTAGATTCGGTTTCCGATTCAATATCGATTCGGTTAGGGATATTTCAGTTACAATACCAGTTTTGCTTGGATATGAAACAGATCCTCAGGGAATTAATTCTGTAAATTGTACAAGCACCCTCTAAGGAATTGACCCCAAAGAAGTAACGTTATGTACTCTTTATTTAACAAGACCAACACACAGTCAACACAATATAGTACAAGTTGTTCCCAAAGACTGGCCACGCGAGACTAACAGGGTTGAAGCTTCAAGTATCCAGGGAAAAGTCCTATATTAAAATACCAATCTCTGGGGTCCACTCAACCCGGTAATTCTAACCAATGAGGGCAGTACGCCCTTAGTGGCCTGGGTTCGATAACCATCATACCTATGCTACATGTTGTTCCCTCTCTTCTCCTGCCTCTTTTCACTGTCTTGTCCATAAGGCCACAAAAAAGCCAATCCATTTAAGAAAAAATAAGTTGTGTACATGTTTTATTCTTTTTAAATAACAACTTAATAAAATAGGAACTCTGGATTTTGAATCGATATCGGATCGTTCAAAAGATTTCTTTTATAATTTCCTAGTTACAGGCAATTCCTAATTAGTCCTAATACTCACCACCGTCTCTTGTTCCTTTCCCCATGCCAGATGTGCACGCCAGCCAACACTCCGGCCACGCCCCCCAACTTCCCAGACACGCTCACGATGTTCTCCCGCCTCAAGGCGTCTGAGAGCTTCGGCGGCGGCGGCGGTAGCCCCATGTCAGCCACCATGGCAACCTCCCCACCCCCGCCCCCTCCCCAGTTCGGCGGCTGGGGTGTCCCGATGAATACGCCCCAACACCACCAGCAGCAGCAGCACCACCACCACCACCACCACCACCACGCCCCACAGCCCCAGCAGGGCCTCTGGACTCAGGGACAGCCCCCCTCGCAGGCCCCCTGCCCTGGGTGGCCGGCGATGGCCATGAACGGGAGCCCACACGCCGGCGCCGAGCAGAAGGCCAGCGTTGCCATGGAGGCGGAGAGATGAGCGCCTGGATGGGACTTACGCCCCCCACCCCCATAGAACATGCCTTCCTCTCTGATTGAGAGGCAGGTGTGGAGGAGGGGGTTCGGGAGGACTCTGGGAAGGGGGGGATGGGAGGATGTTGGGAGTCGATGGAAGAACGAAAGGAAGTGGGTTCCATTTTTTTTCTCTTTTATTTCTTCCAAAATAACAGCGTGGGATTGGAAGAGGAACGAGGGCGAGGGAGCTGAACAGAAACGTAACACAGACACTTTTTGACAAAAGAAAAGGAGAAAACCAATGCAAAATGTTATATAACAGAAAAACAAGGAACAAAATACACATACACATAGTAATAAAAAGCAACTGAAATATTTGTACTTTTTTCCTCAGATAACACATAGTTATGGGAAATATTACAAAGACCGAAAAAAGAAAGAAAATACAAAAAGCAACTGTCGTGGCCAAGGAATTCTGTGTAATATGTTGTATTCTTTTTTGGCAGATAACATCTCAGGCAGCGACTTCACCACCTTTTTTATTTGTGCTTTTATTTTGAAGTCAGTGTGTCTTTTCACCCTCGCTGTGTCGAGACACTGCTGTGCAGGAAAAGGTTACACAGGCTACGCTGTTTGGATTGACTGTTCTAGCATGCATGTGAGCGTGCACATGTATGCATGTGACTGAGTGATCAGTTTCAAATCAAGTTTCATTCTCAAGTACACATGTGCGTACATACACACAAACACACGCACATAGTCACGTGCACGCACGCAAACACACACACACACACACACACACACACGTTAGCAGTAAGAAGAAACTTTCATATTTTTCATCCCCACTGTCAAGGCGGGATTTTCTTACCTCACCTGGTGGTCATCTGACTTCTTTCAGCCAATCAGGGATTCTTAAACCAACCGTTGCCGACAAGGACACCGGACACATGTTTAGTTTTTTTAAAGGATTGTTTTTCTTGAAGGCAGCAGCCACTTTGTGCTAAACAAGCAAACAAATATGGAATCCTTCTACAATGGCTTCTCCTTCAGCAGAGGACTCAAGCAGTTTTAAACCTGGACTTTTAACAACTTCGACATCTGCCCCTGTTTTGGACTCTTTTTGGATTTTAAGATTTGGGTTTTGTTTTTATTAAAAGAAAAACTTAATTCAGTGTTTCATATAATATAGTTTGTAATAGTACATGTTTGGGTTTTTACAGTTTTTTTGTTGTTTTTGGAAGGAGGTAATGGGACGTGGCTTAGAAATGTGGGCGGGCATGTTCCTATCTTTTGTTTTAAGGAGCCAATCAAAATATGGCTAAAACTGCAGCTGATGGTGGAGGGGCTTGGACTGTCATTGTGTAGTTTTAGTAAGCTCCCCCTTGGAACGATGCATTCTTTCAACACTTTGTAGCAAACTTACCTAAAGCCTAGACATATATGTCCCCATCCGCCACCCCCACCCCACCCAGTGTTAGCCTATATTTCCCAGCATCCTCCTTGGGAGGGGAGAAGCTGTCCAAACTAGAGCGCCAAGACTCCATTCTGCAATTTACATTGATGTCAGATGTCCATAGAATATAAAAAGAATATAAAAATATATAACGTGCTATATAACGTGCATCATCAGGAGATTGGAAGACATAACACTGGCTATGCAACACTTTAAGAAGTTGCATAATGTACTTAAGAAGAGGATGTGGACACTTCAGGAACGCACCTGACATATAAGGCAATATTTTTTACAATGCAGGTCCCTCCCCTTCTCGTTAAGATTATCTCGGACGGGATTATCGTGATATCTGGAATGTGCTTAAGAAAAAAAAGATATTTTGATTAGTCTGTTATTAGTTTTTCTTGAAAGACTTAAAAGTTATTACAATTACGAAATATATTAAAGGAGAACTTAAGATGTTGCTGTTCATTCTGACTTCACTAATTATTTTCCATATGCTCCATACTTTATTTGGTGAAATCAGTGTTTTTCTTTAAGTGGGAGGGTGTTTTTATTTTGAAAGGGGGGAACAGGGTGGGGTAGGGGGGAATTGTTCCTAAATGGTTTATCATGTATGTCCCCCCCACCCTTCTTGTATGACCCTATGATACCATTCCCACAATATTTGTGGACTACCTGATAATTAACTTATCATTTATGTGTTCCTAAATAAATATCATATGTCAACCTGTGTGTGTGTGTGTGTGTGTGTGTGTGTGTGTGTGTGCGCATGCGTAGACTATCCTATCCTTGTTTATGTTAATAGGCTTACATATCTAAATAGTGTAAGGCGTGAACACTGCTGCAGAAGTCTTTTAGAAATGTGAATCTTGCATACAAAGTATACAAGAAGCCACGGGGGAAACACTTGTTTTGCGGCTTTAACTCGGACACATTAAAAAAATGTCCCTCTCCATCTCCTGTCTCTCTCTCTCTCTGTGAGAAATAAGCAGACTTTGTGTTGGCGCGGCGAGGAGAGGTGTGAAAAGGTGATGAAAAGATGAAAGGACAAATTCAGCCGAGAGACGTTTTTAAAGGCGAATGAAAATAATTCGGCAGTCTTCAGTATCCATGACTTAACGGTCCTTGGATGTAAACACAAACAAATATCAGCTGTCTACACACACACACACACACACCAGTTAAACAGCCACACAAACACACATACCAGTGGTGATGCTGGTGGTGAGTGGGTACAAGGTCGCTAGGTTCTTGTTCTGCCCTCACTTCAACTTCCTTCCTCCACTGCAGGAAATTAAAAGTCTGTGTGTGTTCTGTGTGTGTAATTGTAGATCAGCAAAGCAAATGTGGACGGGTGCCCATCTCTTTGTCCCCGTCTGTCAGTGTGTGAGGGCAGTGAGTGTGTGAATGCGTAGCCTGGCACCGCAGTGAAGCTAGGCTATGACTGTAGTAGCCAAATACGTGGGTGCCCAGTCTACACCTAGGGGGTACACCAGGGTACCAGGACATGTCCCAGTGAATATGCAAAGCAGGTTACAAGGTCACATTTCTAACCAGCTTGGTGTAAACTCGTTTTTTACTTAATTTGCATTGATGTCTTTACATACTTTATTATTGACAGAGCTACGGTCTGTTATTCTCTCTTTACAACAAACGTTCACCTATTAGGCCCATGGCCTAGTTTAGTAGTCCTGTGATAGAGGGATATAGGGTTTCAAGGTAATTAAATGACTTTCTCATAGACCCAGGTAGAGGTAAAATGAAGGACGCTGTGTGCGGTGGCGGGAGTAAGGGAGTGTTTGGGTGCGTTTGTAACCTGGCACCTCTCCCCCACCCCCTGTCTGTCCACAGGTGGTGGTGGTGGTGGTGGAGGTGTCTGGCTTTGCAACAGAAAGAGGCTGCAGCTAGATGGAGGATATATGGGACAAAGGTGAATTCATGCAGACATCGCCAACTGGCTGGGTGGCGCAAGGCACAGAGACAATACCGCGAGACTACCGGGGATGTGAGTGAGATTAGAGCACGAGAGACAATGTAAGGGCCGACAGATTGTAGGCTATACACACAAGGACACCTTATCACTTGGGATGTGTTGCTTCGTTACGGAAAGTTGACAGACTACATTCCGAAGCGCTGATCCGTGACAATACTCAACATCTTTTATATGACCAGTAAAAATCCCAACCCATGTTTAGAAATCCAACCTGCATATTATAATTACTGTGGTTTGCAAGGCAAACACGCTTTTGTTATTACCTATCTTATTCTTCTGATTAGGGGTTCCAGCCCAGAGAGCCATATTGTTTTCCTGGTTTAAGATTTTTCTTCTCCAGCCATGTTGTCTCAAATTCCCATGAGATGGTAAATTAAAGAGAAATGAAACTTTGCACATGCATTGATTTTGGCCCGTATCCCCTCGTACAGTTTTCAAGGAATCGACACAGAAACCATGCTTGGCCCGATGACTGCTGATATGAAATATCGAATCAATTGGGATTATACCTTTTTACTTGTTAAAATGTTTTGCTTCATTGATTTCACAGACTACCGTGTCTTAGCCGTTCCACCTCTCTAGGATCACGACCTATTTTGGCTTGCGATCCAGTTGGGAGGTGGGCCCCTGTACCCAGAACACCGTAGCTTGTTAGCTTTAGTATGCTAATGAAATGTTAGTACCATACTGTGCTAGCATGGTCACATTCACATGCTAATGGAACAGTGCTCTAGAATGCGTTAGCAGGCTAGAACTGTAGCGTTCTAGCGTATTTAACCCAAATGCAACCATGCGTATTTTCTTCTAGTTGTACTTTTCTCATTCAAATAAACCAACATATTTTCCGTTGTCAACTATTTATTCAATTTGGTCAAATGTACTGTCTATTATAAGACGCAAAAACTTTTAATTGTCACTGTGTGGCTGAGGTGGTGTTCAGACCTTGGCCTAAAAATCCCCCCAAAAAACTATCTTTCTGATACTCTTCCATCTTGCAACACTCAATCGTTTCAATTATTCAATTTTAGCAAAGCCACGAAAACAAATATGATGTAATAGAATAAGAATTCCCCAACTCTAATAAAGCGAATGTGACCCTTGGGTGCTGGTGCCCACCCTACCTCCTGTGACCGCATTGAACCCAGGCACAGTTGACAATGGCGCCGTGCCATCTCAGCCGTTCCACTGCCCCGCTGCTGAGTGGGACACAAAGCCGCCTTTATCTCTCACACTCTCTGTTTTTTTGTTGTATCAGTGCTGCCTGAACAGACACATTAGCACTGGGCATTGAGCACCATGCACGCACACACACACACACACACACACACACACACACACGCACACACACACACGCACACACACACACGCACGCACGCACACACACGCACGCACACACACGCACGCACACACATGCACGCACACACAAATACATAGACCAGGATAAGCATTCTAAATGTTCTCTGGCTGCAGGTCAGGAAGTTAGTGATTTTGTTCTCTCGCCTCTCTCTTTCTCTCTCATCTCTCTTTATCTCTCACCATGTGCAGGGGCAAGACTACTGCCTTTGAACCCTATATATATATATATATATATATATATATATATATATATATATATATATATATATATATATATAAAGGGTGAAGGATGTGCATATATATGAACATCCTTCACACTGATATTAATTGGTATTCTAACCATAGAAGCTTATTGAGTAGCCAGCCGTGTTAGTTACAAATTACCATGAAGACTTTGAACAATACCTATTTATCTTCCTACGTGGCTGGGTTCCATTACTCAGTTCTACTTTATTCCAGTGGGTCTTAACTGGTGGTAAAGACGTTGTTGGGTGTCATTTTTGTGACAATAGTGGTGAGTTAACAAGTTCACTGATGATCCCATAGAGCACACTCCCATTTTTACACATTTGGATTATTATTACCAGAGAGAAAGACAGAAAGAGGGAGACAGAATGGAATTTGGGGGATTATTTAAGAGGCAGTTGGGGTGTCATAAAAGTGTCATAAAAATACATTTACAGGTGAAGTTACATCACAGGGAGCCATGCCTGGACCAGACATTACACACAGGAACAGCAACAGCAACTCTTTAACCTTTTGTGATGGAGCTTGGATTTTCCTGCGCTCCTACACAGTCGATGGCGTCTGTGTTAAAACATATCCCAGACATACATCATTATTTTTCCTTGATCCAGGCACATGTTCTACATTACATTACATACAATTTATTTTGCAGACGGTTTTGTCCAAAGCGACTTGCCAGTGTCACCTTCGACCAATGGTAAGATTTGAACAATCATCACCAGACAAGGATGACGTTGGCATGTGTACTACACTGTATCCTGTGTATACTGTAAACAAGAGACGTGGGTGTGGCTCGAGGACGATGTGTCTCAGCATGGGGCGGAGTCATCCGTGCGACCACAAAGAACTGCAGGTAACACTCCCCATGTCAGACCTGCATGCTGGCACCGTGCCCAACATCTGCTCCTCCCTGTCATCCCTCCTTCTGCATCTTCACCTCCTCCTCCTTCCTCCATCTCTTTGTGCTGCTGCTGTCTTCTCCACTCGTCCTCCTCCTCTTGTTCTCTCTCTCTACGCCCTCTGTCCGTCTCCCTCTCTCATCTTCGTCCCCTGAGCGCTCCCCTCACCCTGTGTGTGTGTGTGTGTGTGTGTGTGCGTGAGTGTGTGTGTGTGTACATGTTTTCTGCTCAGTGCCTGCACACAGAGGATTAGCAGATTGGATGTGCTGCGGTGACCAATGTGTTTTCCGCAGATCAAGTGACAGGAAGCTCTTTGTTTCTGTGTGTGCTTGTGTGTGTGTGTGTGTGTGTGTGTGTGTGTGTGTGTGTGTGTGTGTGTATGTGTGTGTGTGTGTGTTTGTACCACTGACCCCCACCTCCATCAGCCCATCGCTCAATATAAAAGTCCAGCTGCTGGACATGAAGTTGTTCATACAAGCTCTCTCCAACATGCTCGCACACACACACCCACACACCCCCACACACACACACACACACACACACACACACCACACACACACTGGCGTTGCAGTCCTAATCTGGGCACGATGATGCAACCTTCCCAGAGTGGGACGATGTCATCAGAGTTTTCCTCTGGGAGCATTCGTGCAAAAGCCTGGCATCTGCTGAACAGCCCGGGTAGAGGACCACTGCTCAGTCATCTTCTCTCTCTCACACACACACACACACACACACACACACACACACACACACACACACACACGCACACACACATTCCCCATATACATCCTTCTACTGTACCCATAGCCATTGTCATTGTACTGCTTAATTCTGTAATATCAATTTAACCGCCTTAATGTCTGTAATATGTCAATCACGGTTTATGTCAGTTGTATGTGCACATACTATACACAGAATGTGTACTGTAGAATTGTATTGAATGGGGCTACATACAATTATTGCTATGTTTAATTAAAAATATTGTAATCCAAAAGTAAGTTACTCTTTTATTATTCGTTATTATTTGGATAGATGGTGGATATGCAAATGCGGGCATGCACACACATACACACCCACACACAGAAAAACAAAACTTCCTGTCATTTGATCTGTATCAAACACACAATGACCAGCACAGATAACAGCTACATTGTGAAATCCCTCTTGGCTCCACGTGTGTACGGTTGTGCGTGTGCGTGTGTGTGCGTGTGCGTGTCTGTGTGTGTATTTGAGAGAGCGGAAGAGTGTCAGTAGCTATCCTGAGCAAACACTAAATAAGGAAGAAATAAAACGGGGATACGAAAGTAATTTTCTCTCTCTCTCTCTCTCTCTCTCTCTCTCTCATTCTTCTCTCATTGTTTCGCTTAATTTAAGAAATAGATATAAATATACAGAAGAAAGAACGGAAAAAAAGAAAAAAATAAAGGAAGAGAGTAAGGAAGCTAAGGCAAAGGGGGGAAGGGAAGGCAGGGCTTACTGTCTGCTGGTTAATATTTTAGGTTGGTATGCGGAGGCGAGTAGGGAGCCTGGGTGACGTCACGTTGGTAAAATGAACACATTATCCTCTGGAGCGGTGACCTCCCTTTCCTTTAGAATAGCAGCCTGACATCTAGTGGCGAGCAGGTGCAACTAAACATGTCTGTCTCCCCCCCCCCCCCCCCCCCCCCTTAAGGATTAAGATACAACATATTCTTTATGTACATGTCATTTGTGCTGTCCGTAATATAAACAAGACTCCTACTTAAGTGTTGTGCGTGACATGATGCTGTGTGCGGATGTGTTTCTGTGTTTATATGTGCAGGTGTGTGTTAGGGTGTGTATGCATGTCCTGTGTGAACACCCACACACAGTAGGGTGCGCGCGCGTGTGTGTGTGTGTGTGTGTGTGCGAGACATAATGATTGTGTGTGAGAGTGACTGAGTGAGCGAGTGAGTGTGGGTGCTCACGTTAAGGTATACACCGTCTGCGTAATATAGGTCACACGTAATTTGCTAGTGTTGCACAGCACCTTCAGGTTCATTGCAACAAAATATGGTGACCATATGGGGACCAATTTCCTAACTGCAAACAGCAAAGCACCAGGAGCCCCAATATTATAAAACTGCATAAAAGCTTGTTTTTATTATCATCTGCACACAAACAACACACACTGACTGAACACAATTTGCTATTATATCCCATATCCCCTTCAGTGGGTGTTAAGTGTTTTAAAAAATATTAAAAATAATCAAATATTATGTCTATAGATGTATCAAATGATGGCGAGGGGGGGGGGGGGGGGGGAGAGAGAGACTAAGTAATCTTTCAATGAGAACAAAGTTGCTTTCTCTGTATATTATATGTAACCGATATATGCCTGCTATCTGCATGTCAGGCTTCTTGACAACTGATTTGCTTGTCCAAAACAGATAAGAGACTCTAGCTAGTGCTGTTTATACACCTCCACCACAGAAGCACGCAGTTCATTTCAGAGGTAGAGCCAAATGAGGAACAATGCAAGGATGTACAATGACAGGACCACTCGACTGTAACCAGGCTGGACCTCTTCCACAAGAATAATTTTTGCTTGTTTGTTTTGATGCCCATGTTTCATGTCTTATCATGTAAAGTGTCCTTGAGTGCTCGAGTAGGCTTACTTGAGCTGCTCGCTGGAAGCCAAATTAGATTTCCGTTTGAACGTAGGCTACATGACGTCGCTGCGGTAATAAGAATTAGTCCTAGGTTTTTGTGTGTTCAATCAGCCCTCGTTTGATTTCCGCTTTCAGGATTTGGGAGAAGGCTTTGGCATAAAGTTCTGTTAGATGCTGAACCGGTGCCAGGGGGACTTCAGCCTTGGTCCCTTCAAGCACAACGATTCAATTGAAATTCCTTCAGATCAAATTCTGAGGCTCACACGACCAGAAGAGGAATATCACTTTTACATTGTTTAGAATCCTGGACGTCACTGTGGCCAATGAGCCTTAACAAAACGCTTCACAGAAAAGATTCAGAACTTGGAGATGGACAAATCCTCGTGTCCACAGACCTTTAACCCTGGCTGGTCTGTGCCTGAGGTGGGGCCCAGGTCCGAAATATTGGACGCGATCAAGCGACGCAAGACCCAACTCAAGTTCCGTCGCACGGTGCTGTTGAAGAGACAGCAGTTCAGGATGAGGGTACCGGACGTTCAGGGTGAGTGAAAATATGAGGAACCAGTCAAACGTGTAGGCCTATATTCATATATGAGGGTAACAATCCGTCAGAACCCAATTACAATAGAGGTGGGTCGATTTGGCGATACAAACACGAGTATTAAGGAAAGTATTATGCCTTTGTTTGTAGTAACATACATAAATGTAATAATAAAATATATAAACTATTTTACTAGGCTTTTATTTGATATGTTAAAAAAATTACATATTTATAGGCTATATATCATAAAAGAAGTCTGTTTAAATTTTATTTTCATTTAATTTATTTTGTATTTATATATACATACAAGTCTTATAAAAATATATTTATTATGAATACAATTATAGGCATCATCCAAAAGAAATCCAATATAGGTAGGAGTTATTTTGTTTGAAATCTGTTGGTATTGAATAACTAATTATTTCATAAATGTATCTTTGTGTTGCGAGCCAGAGGAGGAAGTGCAGGTCCCTGAGCTAGCGGTCATCGCCAGTGAGATTGAAGACCTGACAGCAAAACAGAGAGAACTGGGCTACTTCGAAGGTAGGAAAGGTTGGAACTCAGTCCATGTCGAGGCATCTGGACTTCCACTGGATCTCACCACTGTATTTTGTGAATGTCTTCTCACTGTTTTATAGTGTTCTTGGTCATTTATATTGTGTTCTATTGTGGTCAAGAGTCAAACAAGTTTCAGCTTAAAACACTGACACACTTTGCACATTGCAAAGACAGTACGCATCTGACCTCTGGTTTTCTTTTGTTGTTGGTTTGCTGAAGATGATGATTTGTCACAGAGTGCTACGACACCAGAGCTCCCAGTTACAGGTGAGAACAAACTAAGCCATGAAGACATCACGGCAAACACTGTAGGATTTTTTACTCCATAAACAAAACCCTAAAACCTTACCCTAAATCAACCTAACCACTAGGAGTCAGAGATCCTAACCACTAGGAGTCAGAGATCCTAACCACTAGGAGTCAGAGATCCTAACCACTAGGAGTCAGATCCTAACCACTAGAAGTCAGAGATCCTAACCACTAGGAGTCAGAGATCCTAACCACTAGGAGTCAGAGATCCTTACCACTAGGAGTTAGAGATCCTAACCAATATAAGTCAGAGATCCTAACCACTAGGAGTCAGAGATCCTTACCACTAGGAGTCAGAGATCCTAACCACTAGGAGTCAGATATCCTAACCACTAGATGATCTACCCCCTCCCCTCTCTTTTTTAGAGGAAAACATCCACTGGCCTCCCCCGCCTCCATGTATCCTCGTCTCCGATGCTAATAAAGTAGTTCCTATTGCAGGTGAGATCAGCAAACAACAAACAAACCGGACCAACACCAAGGCAGTCCCCATACAAAGCCATAAAATAAAAGAACATTGGCACATTTAACTTAACATACAATTCTCCTTTAGAGTTTTGGTGCCAAGTCATGTATTTGCAATAATATATATGTAAGCCTGTGGGATTATATACAACATTCACTTACTCATTATACTCTTAACATGCACACCTGTACTCAGTGAACTCAGACACATCCTCTGCTCGTCCCTTTAAGTGAAAGAACTGGGCAGGAAGCCAGCTGTCACAGAGTGCCCCAGCTGTGGAGAGATCGTAACCACAAAAACTGCCAAGAAACGGGGTGATGCCACTTGGTTGCTGTGTTGCCTGTCTGCCATCTTCGGGTAATATCTTCACTAAACTCGGGTTCTACCATAGCAGAAACTCTGGCTGGAGATGGCACAGAGCCTGTGCCGGAAACCAAAGACTGCAAGGGGCGTATTTACTCCTGGTTTGCGGTTTCGTTCGGATTGTTACGGAGATATTCAAGCAAAGAGAAGCGAGTGGATGAAAATGACTAATCTAAAATCTGATTTGGGGGACTAGTTAACAGCCAACTATCCTGGGAACCAGATGAATCTCGCAAGCTCATGTTTCACTTGCTCTGCAGATAAAGTCTGGCTCCCCTCCCATACAAACATATTTCTGCCGGGTACGAAATAGACCGATAAATACGATGACGGTGCAGAGCAGCGCCGTAGAGGCATTTTCAACAACAACAAAAATGGCTGCCGCTGATGTAGCGCGGTCTGTTGATTCCGCTATCGAGACAATATTAAACGAACTGGACGGTTTATTTTCACTAAATGAAGAACAAACGACTGCACTTAAAGCTTTTGTTGAGAAGAAAGATGTATTTTATTCGTCGCTCAGAGCTGCGTCACCCGTTTCGTTGCTATGATTGGTTGTAGGCCTATCCAATTGCGTCCAGAGGCATTTTGGTCTGCGCTCGTTGGTTGCGCCCCTTTGAAATCGAAAATGAACGGAGAGGTTCCAGACTGCTGCAGTTTGCAATGCGTCTGGCGATGCCAGGCTAACAGCGAACACATGTTCTTAGAAAAAGTGTCTGTAAAGGTTTCAAATCAACACCGTGTAGACTAGCCACTGTAGGTATACACTAACCTCTTCTGGAAGCTTCATCCACTCGCGTGAACGAGTTTCTCTTCAGTAGAATATCGCAAAAGGCGTGACTCTGCCACTTGCACTTTTAGGGTTCCAGCAACCAATGACATGCTTACAAATCTCGGCCTCCAATGACATGATTGGACGAAACAAATATGAGGTGAAAGAAAGTAAAACAACCCGTTCCCCCAAACTGGAGCTCGTCTGCATTCAGATTTTAGATCATTAATTTTTATCCATTGCCGGGTTAGAGCGCCCGTCTGTGTTTTGAACAGGTTTTTGGTTCTCTTTCATTGAGGCAACTGCCCATGCGGTGGCATCACAATCCTCCATTTCCAATCTCATGCCCCCTGTGTTCTCTGTCCTGCGCACAGGTGTATTGGCGGATGCTGTTTGATTCCTTTCTGCGTGGGCAGCCTAAAGGACGTCCATCACAGCTGTCCAACTTGCCAGACACAAATATACATACGAGAAAAGATATGACACTGTCGTTTTAAGACTGTGTGGAAAATATGAACTCACTCATCCATCGAGTCCTTCATTCCTATTCTGGAATGAAGGACTGTTCATTTAAAGGTGTACATCAATTGTTGATTATATCCGTGGGAGAACCGAGGAGACACAGTCTAGTGTAAGACATCATCCTCAAATGATGCATAATACATATTATATACATTGACATTATAGTTTTTACTCTTGCATTGGAGTCTAACCACATTGCTCCATTTGTATATATGTTGTGTATAATGATGACCTTATCAAAGAAAATTGATATCTCTGATGTTAGGTGGTTGTCACATGATATCCCAAATACGTAAATACATTTAGAAAATACTTATTATTTACATAGACAAGATGACATCTTGCATCAGCAGGTCATGCAAATAGTGCCTGATAAACAGTTCCTGCTAACAATATAATGATTCTATTTCATGAACCCGGAACAGGTTTCAAAGTCACCCATGCAAATAGTCTGCCACTGTTGTTGAATTATGAATTACAAGGAACTCTGCTCCAAGTATTTATTTTCTCTCAAGACATTAGCTTGAAAAGTATTGAACGGCAATTGTGACAATATTAAATAAATTAATAATTAAAAAGTTTAATTTAATAATAACTACATGACATTTTATTGTCTAATTCCACATGTATTTAATTTTGTGTATTTATTAATGCTGCCATGTATTTAATTATTTCAATATTTGATCATTTAATTAACTATGTTTGTAGACCTAATCATGGTCGTGATCGTCTAGTGTGCACCATGGCAACAAAAAATGTATCGATCAACATCATCCAACAAGATCTAATATCCGATTGGTTTTGCTTTCAAAGAACATCTAGGTAGCCTAGGAACAAGGCAAATCTGCGAGCTCGTATTTAATTTGCTCTGGCATATGCGTCTGGCCTCGCTCCTGTTCAGACGGATTTCAAGCAGACCTGACCCGGATCGGGCCAATCACAACCGTTTATCTAATACGGGGCGGATGTGATTCGACGACTGTACTGATGAGTGCTGCACGGGAGCGCCGTTGAGTCATTTTCATTGACAACCAAGATGGCCGCCGCTGATGTGTCACGTTTTGTTGCTCTGAATGGTTGTAGGTATCCAGAGCTATTGCTCTGGGTCTAGCCAATGCGTCCGGAGGCATATTGGTCTACGCCCCTCTTTTTTTTCCTGACTGTCTCGTACGCCATCTTTTTTCTAGATTTTTCGTTCTGCCCATCCTTTTCTACAGATTTTCTTGATCTCTCCATCTTTTTATCTTTTTTGATGTTCTCCAAGTATTTTCCTGTTTTTTACTCGATAATTAAAAGGTCTTTAAAAATGTTCTCTTCTTTTTGATTTTGCCGTTCTCCCCGTCTTTTAATTATATTTTCTCTTTTAATTTCTTTAATTCCCATTTTAATTAATGCATGAATGATTTAGGAATGTATTTCAAACTGTCATTCGGGGTTACATAGAAATGCAACAACAATTATATTAATGAATCACAGATTAAAAATGATTGTAAACTTCCCTCTATATCAATCAAGCATTGCATCCCCCCCCCCCCCCCCCCCCCCCACCCACAATTATATTTCCAAGAGGCATTCACAGTACACCAATTGTTTTATTGACAACATAAAAGGCATACAGTAACATTACTTATATACACATCTCGAGTACTATTTACAAAATAATGAACGTGTTACACATGTAGAAAAATATGCATTACATCTATATAAATATGTACACAATGTGCAAAACATATGGCATACACACGACAAGGCATAGCAAGGGGTTGGGGTATCAAAGGGAGAGAGCCAATGTGTGAAAGCCAACACAAGATGGACTCAAACCAACCCTTACAATAAAACAACTGACAAGGCGGTGAACGGCCTTGATGACCTGTCTGTCCAACTGTTACGTGTAGAAGCGCTGTACTGTATTAGTATAGTGCTGCACCGTAATAGTACAGTGCTGTAATGTTACAGAAGAGCGCTGCACTGTAGTAATGCTGCACTGTAATAGAACAGTGCACTGTAATAGAACGCCGCTACACTGTAATAGTACAGCGTAAAGTGCTGCACTGTAATAGAACAGCACTGCACTATAATAGAACAGTGCTGTACTGTAATAGAACAGCACTGCACTATAATAGAACAGTGCTGTACTGTAATAGAACAGCACTGCACTATAATAGAACAGTGCTGTACTGTAATAGAACAGCACTGCACTATAATAGAACAGTGCTGTACTATAATAGAACAGCACTATAATAGAACAGTGCTGTACTATAATAGAACAGCACTGCACTATAATAGAACAGTGCTGTACTGTAATAGAATAGCGTTTGTGAAAGGAAACATTGTGGATTGTCTTGTTGCCATCTCTGACACAATAGAAACTCTAGGATAGATATGGGCGTTAGAAGACAACAAGCGGGGCATAGAGGTCAAGAGAGTGGTGGCATCGGGAAGGGGCGGGTTCAGGGTCGCACACTGGTCGGAGAACACGCACTGTTTAAAATTATTCTGAACTGATTTCAAGGAGCTAGAAACATCAATGCTGCCTGGGTAAGACTGCCCAGCACCACTTTAAAAAAATCTCAGGAGTGCCACCCACCATTTTATTTTCCATTATTTCTTCATATTAAACCCAGGACCCAACCAACAGCCACCAGGGCTTCATGTGCCACAACTTGAACATGTTGTTCTTAATGAGTAAACCTTGTTCTTTATGCTACGTAACATTACAAATATCACGTAGCATAACATTTCTTTTTATGTAAAATCTTTGTTAAACACGATTTATGCAAACTGACTACGTTTGTGTGAAAATTATCCAAATAACCCTACATCACACCGATCTACATAGAAGACCCCCTATGACAAGACCCCCTAGCTAAAGGGGGCCCTCAGATATGAAGTGCTATAACCAACTGTTAATATTTTGTTTGTATTACTTCAGAATATCAGATCAGCTGGGAGTATTGCATTGAGCCCTCTCTCTGGCCAATAAATGATCACCTCCTACAACCTGTGGCCAATGGGAAGTGGTGTCTCACATTTGTGAGTAAAAACAAACATAGCATCATGCACAGCACACCTATATAAACCTATAGGTCGGCTGCCGTGGATTTAGAGAAAATCTGATATGAAAGGTTAGCAAAAACCGACTTCAAATAACAAAACCTTTTTCTTTTTAAATGCATAACTTTAAAAAAAATATTAAAACAGTGTTGTTCTTCTACACACTTATCCCCAAAAAAGTGATAAATATAAATAAAGTAAAACAATGAAACCATGACATTCAGCAAAAAAAGTGAACAATACAAGAACAATATATTCAATGTGACAATATATTCAATGCAATCAGTGTTCCTCTGCCTTTTTTGGCAAACATAGTCCTATGTTGTAAAGTCATGTCTACAAAAACTACTGACATTTTCTGTCTATCCTACTTGGTTTGATATAATCAACAAAAACTAAACCACTAATAATATTTAGTCATGATAATTTTTGGAAGTAAATGTTGGACTGTATGTGCAGTATTTGGCATTTTCGTTGACACAGACAAACAAACAAACCTGTACAGATGTGCACGCGCACACACACACACACACACACACACACACACACACACACACACACACACACACACACACACACACACACACACACACACACACACACACACACACACACACACACACACACACACACCTTCCGCTTCCATTGTCTTCCTTAAAGTGCAGCTTTTAACCTTAACAAGACATATATTAACCACCATGACATCACACAAAGTAAACTGGGGAATGATCCACCGTTTCAATATTGAATAATAGACCAACTATAAATAACTAACAACAGTCAATGCACTGCTTAACAGGCTGAGTGAAGATTGTGTTGATCATTTGAAAAATAAATTCATAAAAAACAACAGGATCATTTACTGATTTTACATCATTTACAACCTTTGCAGATATTCGAGTTGCAGTAATTGATGCTGGGTGACAGTTGACACTCATGAAAATACAAGAACAATCTCTTCATGCCATTATCATCATTTGGTACTACGTTATTACTCTGTAGCATAGAGAACACCTCTAATGCAAATTTTTTTGCATGACCATTATAGCTTTGAAAAACCGTTGACTGACACTGATGCTTCAATGCGTAGGCGCAAGATTATTGCCGAAGTGAGCAGCAAAATTAGTAATTTTGTCATAACTAAAAATCTTTTCTTAAAGGGTTTTCTGAACATTTATATATATATATATTTCGGAATGAACCAATCGGCGATACCCACAGGCCTCTGTCAAACCTAGTGAAGTGGACCTAGAAGCAGCACTACTGAAGTGAACTGCCTAAACAAATTAAAGATTCATAATAATAAAAACTCATTGGATTCCAAAGCGCTGTACAGTAAGTATGTATCAATCGAAAGGTAGTGAAATATCAAAAAGGTTGTCGTTTTAAAAAAGGTACGTTCTGTCCAAGAGAAACATGTCAACGTGTCAAAGCAGTAAACAGAAGATGCGTTTTATAAAACCGAATCCGGATTCAACAGTCATCAAAAGCCTTTTCTTTAAATTAAAAGTTAAAGTATCTAGCAATAGCAAAAGGACAACGTGTTAATGTCGTCTTTCTCTAGATATATATTTGAAGCACACAGCTGGAGGGAAAGTGGCTTGATCACATTAGCCTGAACTCTTTAACACGAATACAATTGTACACATGGAGAAATTGTGCCAGGACATACATGCAGAAAAATATAGAAAGACGAATTTACAAGTGTAAACAAACATGCTTGCTTGCCCAGTATTCTTCTTTCTCTCTCTCTCCCTCTCACACACACGCAGAAACACAGACACAATCTTCTTAATCTTAAAGTTATCTATTGGCTGGCGAGTCTACATTCCTCTCCTCTGCCACTTAGCTCGACAAAGGACAACTAACGACTGGTGGAGACCAGACATCATAGACAAACTCCTCAATGTGGAACAATTTACCATCTCAGTGGTAAAGTTCCCACCCTGAACCACATGCAAACAAAAGTGCAAAGATATTTACAACAGACATATATATATATAGTTGTGTGTGTGTGTGTGTGTGTGTGTGTGTGTGTGTGTGTGTGTGTGTGTGTGTGTGTGTGTGTGTGTGTGTGTGTGTGTGTGTGTGTGTGTGTGTGTGTGTGTGTGTGTGTGTGTGTGCAAACAAGAAGCACCTCTCTATAAAGTCTTCAGACACCTCATAAGGGTGTGGCCGCAGCACATATGCACTTCAGTCGGCTGTGCATGTGCTGATGTATCGGTACTTGTTCCCTTAGTCGCTGTGGTCGGTTTTAGTTTCCATCGCTAGAGAAACGAATGAGCTGCCAGATGTGTGACTAGAGTCTTGGTTTAGTCCTTCTTAAACATCTCAGAGGTTACATTCAGGAGCTAAGGGTTTTGGCGATCACCAGGGCTGATCGCCGTGGCGATCGTGGTCGTCACGTGTCTGTGATGCCGATCTGCCTTGGAACGGCGTCAAAGTTCACATTTCCTTGTTGATGTAGAGGTGAGGTTGGCGATAGCTTGCCCCGCCTCTTTAGTGCAGTGTCTCTCACTGAATGGGAGGAGCCTCCGACTCACTGTTGTCTGACAAGGCGTTCATTGGTTATGCGGTTTCACCGGCACTCATCTGGTGCCGGGTGTCATATCACAGACTATTCTGGCAACACGAAAGGTGGCCCATGTGTTGTATATTCTGGATTAAGTGCTGTACAGGGTTATAGTGTATATTTTGAGCATCCAGATGCAGTAAATGGAAGAAAGTGAGCTTTTGCTTTTGTCAATTTAAAACATCCAATCACAGAGATCCTAAAACAACCTTGTCCTGGTCTAAGAGGTGGATGCCCTGCCTAACATTGGGTCAAACGAGTCAGAGAAACACTGATAGCACCTAACCTAGTTTGGCACAGACTGGTTCATTAACAGCATGGGCTATCAACTAGATCTCCGGATAACAGCAATAGTAACAATGTCTACCTAAAGGTTCCGTCGTCAAGCCAACGTTAAGAGTTGACAGTCTGGTCAGGGCCTGTGTGTGTGAGCTTCAGAGATAATGTGTCAACAATCAATGTGTCAGCGGAAATGTGAGGTACGGTTACCTGAAGAACCCAAAACAACCTCTCCCCCAGCTATCCTCGCCAAAAGCTCTATGCAGTATTTACATGCACACACAAAAGAGTCTCTGTAGCACTAATGTTCCCATGGCCCAGTCTGTTCTACTGTTTAACCCTGTAATCCATTGAGTCCCTCACTAGAAATCCCTGTATTGTGAGGGGTTCAGGGTTGTGGTATACAGGTTAATGCTGACTTATAAAGCCCTATGTGACTGCAACTTTGATCAAATGCTATTATAAATGGACTATGCGATAATAGAAAGGTAGCACTATGATCCTCATAACTTCGACTTCTGCTGGCTGAATGAGCTGTCGTGAAAAAGATTTGAATGCGAGTGTACTGTCCTTCTGAGGAAACTATTCCTCAACAAGTGCTACGGCCACCAGACAAGCTCAGCGTCTTCTCTCTGAGAAGCTACCATTGTCATTGCAATACTCTCCCTGGAATGAGTTCCAACAATTAGCCATTGGTGGACGTGCTTCTATCTCCAGACATCTCCTCACTTGCCTACTACACGGTTGGTCCATCCTTCTCTTGGGCATAGGCGAGCTGCTTTGCCAGACGCATCACCTTCGCCTGTTCCTACCAATCTAACCACCCAGCTAGCCCTATCTATTCCCAATGCAGCTGTAGGTCCTGGGTGTCCAGGAAGTCCGAGGGCATCCCCAGAGGAGTCAGCCCCCCTGCGGGTCCCGGGGGCATGGTGAGGTCCAGCCACTCCATGTTGTCCAGGCCCGGGTCGGACAGGCCCATGTTGAGCGAGGACGGGGACGAGTCGCAGAAGGACAGCTCTGACGTGTCCATGGGGGAGTAGGGATGCTGCTGCTGCTGCTCCATCAGCTGGGCCTGCAGTTCTTCCATCAGACCCAGGGTGCGAGGGTCCGACACCGGGGAGGTTCCGCCCAGGGTCCGCTCCAGGAAGGCCTCCAGCTGGTGGTCCGAGGCCAGGGAGGAGAGGCTGGGGTCGGGGGACGGGCTGAGGGCCGGCGGAGGGGCGACCTGGATCTGGGGCGGGGGTCTGGAGAAGGCGGTGTTCACCGGCAGGGTGGTAACGGTGGCCGTGACCGGCAGGCTCTTGGAGATAGGGGGGTGGGGGTCCTGCTGGATGAAGGGGGTTATCTCTGTGGAAGGAACCAAGAACACAAAATCATGGGTTAGTGTCCGTTAGGGTTTGATACAGTCATGTCGCAAGAAGCTTTCCATGGCTTCTGCTCGAAAACGGTAGAAAAGAACAGACTGAAATATCAGATAACACATTGTTGGTTATTTTTAAGACAATGGTGTCTGGTGTCATCAGCACTTTTCAACATTTAACACTTTCTTTGGATTACTCCAATGTGTACTTGGTATTAATATTAGATAGAATATGGTGTGTGTGTGTGTGTGTGTGTGTGCTGGCTTACCCCCACTTTCTATCAGGATATCAAACAAGTCATCCATCTGCTGGCTGGTTGCTGTGGGAACCTGAGAACGGAGCAAATAGGGAAAGAGCATTCAGACGTGTGTGTGACCAATACCAAGGAAACAGCCTTGAGGCTGTGAATGAATAAATAGGTGGTATTTAAAAATGGTATTTATAGATCTTTGCAGTGTTTTTAGTGGTCTGTCAGGTCGGCCAGAAATTCACTTCCGCACTGTGAACTGTGTATTTGTAAAACACATACTTCAACCAGTGTGTAAAAAATCTTCTGTAGGTGCAAGAGCATACATGTGTGTACATATTCTGCTTCATATTTGTATAAATAGAATAATACTATTGTTGAGAGAGCAAAGCACAAAAATGTAGCTTGGCTGCATTATCTTTGCTTGCTTCAAATAGGACTCAAATCTATTTTGGGGAGAAATTTATAAAAAATGAGCATCTGTCTGGATACGGCCATGTGTTTGGGCTTAAGTGAGCTTTGAGGGTCTTTTTAATATATTTGTGTGTAGTACACAAGCACGTGATTGTGAATGTGCACGCGTCAGAGCATTGTGTGCCTGTCTGACCTGTGAGATGTTATTCAGATGCTGATTGCGGCTCTGTTTGATGGCGTCCTCGTAGCGAGGGGGCTCCTTGGTTTTAGGGGGCTGGTTGACCTGTGATGCGGGGCGCAGGATTAGGGTTTGCTGGAACGGAGAGGGACACTGTAAGAGACAAAGCGATTGAACATAAACGGTAATGAATAGCAGGAGATCTTAGACACACCGCTTGCAAGAATTTTTTATAAAAGGTGTATTTTATTTCAATCCCAGACAAGAAATTAGGGTTGCTATCAAAGTGTAAATGCAAGGTACTGCAACAATTAAGGCTATAGACCCTCTGTGGTCTCTTAGAAAAACAACACTCCAAATACCTTGTTGAGGCTTCCGTTGGGGAGGCTGTGGTGGGGAGAAGCCCGCGGGGAGACCCTGTTCTCCGGGGAGCGACTCAGGAAACACTGGGAATTCACCTCCGGCCTGTTGTGCTTCTCCAGGCCCGTGGGAGTGTTGTTGCACATCGTCAGGGTCTATGAGGACACGGCCGAGGGGAAAAAAACATGGTGACGAAAAATCGTTCTAGTATGGCCGTGAAACATGCCGTTGTAAAAAAAACAACACCCATGTGATACACAGCAGGCCTGTCCAAGCCAGCAGACAGATGCCTCCCGCTCTGCTGCCCAAGAAAGCTGTTCTCGATTAATTCGGACGCGAAGAATATGATTTGAGATGAGCTTCATAGGCTTCTTCTTACAAACGTATAATGTTACGATTATGGCTCCCCTATAGACACCCCAAGGCCAAATAGGTGCAGCGATGAATAATGTAGGTCAAATTAAATGGGAAGCAAAGGCACCTAGTCGTGAATGACATTGTTGTGTAGTGCATTGTTATGTGTTATTGATAAACAATAGCAGATACGTTAGTGGTTGATAATTGCCTATGTCAATGGGTTCAATTTCAGATATTTTGTCACATATTAAACAAATCTGTCTGTACTATGCAAGCCTATGTGTAGCAATAGGCACAAGGAGGCCTTGAGCTCACTTAACACTGTTGAGATAAAATAATAATAATTGTTTGTTGCTATTGTTCAAGTCACCACATCATCAGGTGATGTCACTGACCTGCATCAGAGGGGTGTGATTGGTCAGTTGCTGGCTTGGCTGGCTTGTCTCCATTTTGGAGCTCTGCAGCTGGGAGAGCGAGGCCTGCACCAGACCAGGGGCTGGATTTGACACCGTGGACTGGAGCATGGGCTGTAGGCTCACAGAGGTGGTGGGCAGCTGGATGGTGGTGGTGGTGGTGGTGGTGGCGGCGGTGGTGGTGGTGTTACTGGGCAGAGAGACCGGCAGGAGGATCTGTGTTGTGGGTTGGCTACCGGCGGTCAGCAGGGTCTGGGGCTGGCCCAGGACCTGGGACACGGTGCCCTGATGGCTGATGAAGAACTGCTGCAGGCTGGGGGCCGGCTGCTGCTTCTGGGGCTGGGGCTGCTGATTGCCGCTGGGGCTCCGCTTGGACTGCGAGACCAAGTGGGTACTGGGGACTCCTTGGTGCTGGATGTGGGAGAAGAGCTGCACCTGGGGGATCATCTGGGTCTGGGCCTGGATGGGCCTCCCCGAGGACACGGTGACGTCCTCTAGCTTCACCACTGTGGGCCGGTGGTTGGGGAGAGCCGGGGAGCCCAGGATGGAGTTAGTGGACAAGCAGTTGGCCAGGACTCTGCCCTCTAGTTTGACCAGGTTGGAGTTGATGAGGGTGGGTGCGGTGGTGGTGGGGGCGGAAGGGAAGGACGAGCTGACGGAGGGTGTGTCCTGGCTCCTCTTCTCCACCTCCAGCTGCATCTTGAGCTCCTCCACCAGCCGCTGCTCCTGCTCCAGCTTCCTCATCAGCTCCACGATCTGGCGCTCCTTCTCGTGGAGCCTGCGGTCCTTCTCCTCCGGGACCGGACCCTGGCCCGGGTGGGCCCACACCAGGCCTCCCCGCCCAGGGCTCACCGCCTGGGGGTCGGGAGAAGCCCTGGACCTGGCCAGGTCCTGCTGGAGCATCGAGAGCTCTTTGCAGACAGGAGAGACGGGAGGAGTGGAGAGGGTACCCTCTAGAGCCCTCTGCTGGACAGGTAGGCGTACTGCAAGGGTGCCGTTGCTCAGCTCCATGGGCGTGGAGGTGCAGTGGCTGTCCTGGAAGGGCTTCAATCTCTCCATCAGGTCGGTCTTTGTTCCTGACACGGGAAGCCCGCGCAGTTTCAGCTCCATCTTTAACTCAGCCACCTGGAAGAGGTAAGATAGTGGTCAGTGAAACTACAAGGGTTGTGTCTTGCACAGTGGCTCAGTGGAAAAAGCGTTACACTTAACACTGCGCTATGCAACTTTTCTACTGCAGCTATTTACTCCATTACAGGGTTCTCCCCAAAGAACGTAATAGTGGCGACCGCACCACCATGCTCCTTTCCAGCTCCACCATGCACCATTTCAAAAAAGGGCTGTCACGACGCAGACATTTCGTTGATGTCAAACGTTCCCATTTCATTTCTGAAATGGTTCAATTGGTTTAAGCACATGTTTTATTTGAATAATGCTTCAAAAAACAAAATAATATTAAGAGGAAGTGCTGTGTTGAGTCAGTGTCTTTTGGATCCACTCTTGGTCCGAGTCTGCCTAAAATGTAAAACGGGTCGCACACCAGACGAGGGCAGCTTTGCGTAGTAGAAAGGACAACACACGTCAGAAGATTTGATTTTAGGTCATGTTCTGTGTTTAATATAAGGTGTGGTAATGGATGGCGCGGTAAGGAATGCCAAGGTTTTGAGCAGTGTTGGTAGTTATAGTGCGGCGCCTTACAGCCGCCACAAACATTACTGAAAATGTCTATAATTTTGTTTTTACATAGAGCAGGTTCAAAGAACGCATTGACATGGCGTTGCGTGATGTTCTGCTAGGGTGGTTATTTTTTACCTTTCCAGTTTTCTGTTTGCCGTTTCATATCTCAAATCAAGTAGGCCCTAAAATAAGACTTGGTATGCCATGGAGGGAAAATCCCTGCAGAGAAAGTACTTGTGGCATTTGGGAACGCCTCTAATCAATGTCTTCCAAAACATGATAGGGCTTGCTTACACGACAATCACGACAAGCGTAGCAGGGCTAATAGACGCTACAACTTCAGGCCGTTTGTGTTCTTGTTGCGTCTTGGCAGGATGTTGTTTGAATCTTCTTGTTACCTTTATATACATCCTACAACAGCCGCATACCATACACATCGATCACGCACCAACATACCCCACTGGCTTCGCTGACCGAAACACAACATTAAGTCTATAGTTAGGTTTTATTTAGCTTTTGGCATCAAAGCGTATTGTTTCTCCCATTTCCTAGGCCATCTGGGGCTGCTCTATTTATCATGGCCCGCGAGCTGAGTCTAGACAACAGCGCTTTGTATAAATATGTAGTCATGGCTCGTAGTAAATCTTTCTTCTCTGCGACCAGCAGTTGGTACCTTCATCTCCTCCAGGTTGGCAGGCAGCACGCCGGGCTTGCGTTTGGACAGGGAGCCGCACGGCCTGGCCGGGGTTTGGGCCGGTTGGGGAGGAGGGGGCGGGGTCTGAGGAATGGGCGCAGCCGGGAGAGACACCACGATGGAGGTGCTGCCCTGACCTTCGCCCACGGGTCTAGAGAGAGTGAGAGATGGAGAGCGAGAGCAAGAGAGAGACATGCTAAGAGTTAGGAATATAAAGTAAAAGAAGAAAGAAAGGGGAGTGGAAGTCGAGATACCTCTGGCAGAGTCGAGAGTTGTAGGACAAACTCCAGATCGTAGCACAACACACCTTTTTACTTATTATATAGTGAATACATTTTATAATACTTGCAGAGTGCAGGCTGGTAGATGTCGTTTATAAACCTACTCGAGCAGAACAAGTAGTTTACTCTGGTAGTTTTGTTTAAACCCACTTGAGTGGTGCGGTCTAGTAGTTGTGGTTTTTGAATCCTACTTCAGTGGAGCAGGTAGTATAGTAGTTGTAGATTTTAAACCTACTTGATCAGAGCAGGTAGTATAGTCTGGTAGTTGCGGTTTTCAAACCCACTTTAGCGGAGCAGGTAGTATAGTCTGGTAGTTGTCGTTTTTAAATCGACTTGAACTAGGCAGGAAGTATAGTCTGGTGGGTGTAGTTTTTAAACCTACTTGAGCGGAGCAGGTAGTATAGTCTGGTAGTTGTAGTGCTGCTGTTGCTGGCTGAGGATCTGCAGCTGGAGGAAGAGCTGCTGCTGCTGGAGGAGTCGAGCGTAGGAGGAGTCCATAGGAGCCTCGCTGGCCTCCAGCTTCTGGTCCGGGGGAACGTACTGGTGGTACTTGAGCTTCTTCACACGCGACTTGGGCTCCTTGCCCTTCTTACTACGGCTCTTCTCCGATGGCAGCTTGGGCTGGCTTTGCTGGGGATGCAGGGAAATGGAGAGGGAGAGGGAGAGGGAGAGGGAGAAGGGAGTTAGGTGGTCACCGGATTGAGACATTATAAGCTAAAACGGTTCTTGTTGTTTTTTGTTATGCACAATAAATTGTGCAAAATACAAATTCTACACCTGATCGCATGGACCTTTAATGAAATATATTATTATCTGAAATGTCTGCATTTTATTATTGATACCATTTTTATTTTCCACTATAGACATTTACAATGCTGGTGATTAAGCTTATTCTATTGTTGTATTCAATGCACTATAAATGAAAACATGAAAGCAACTGACAAACTGGCCAAAAATAGGTACATTTAACCTATCATGCTTACTTTAACAAGCGTCGGGCCGGGCTTTGATGGGACTACAGTGGTGATTGGCTGTGCAGGGGGAATTGCTTGGCCAATAGCAAGCTGCTCATTGGTGGAAAATGCCTTCATGAAGTCTGCCACCGCTTGTGAAATAACCGTGAGGGGCTGCAATGGTGAGACGTTTAAGACATCAAAAACACTTTTTACTGGAAATGGTCAAAAATAATCAACAACCTCTATCAAATGCATAGACTACTGCATACAAATCAAAATAAGAGAGGCAAGACACATGGGGTAGAAATATGCATTGTCTGTGTAAAGTTCAAAACAGCAATGTTGCATCCACACTCACAGCTTACAAGTTTGCACACTGAAACCTCTTTGAAGCAGCCTTAAAAAAAAAATCAAGGTAAAGACATATCAACCTCCTGACCTGGGAAGCAAAGGTAACTTCCACCAGGTAAAAATAACGTGCCATTATTCCACTGGAAACGAGCCACGTATCCTCCTACCTGCAGGGTCTGCGGCAGGCGGGGGTGGTGGTGGTGGTGGTGGTGGTGCCTGGGTGGGGGTCTCCAGGAGCCGGATCTCTGCAGGCGAAGGGGCGGAGCTCTGGGACTCCTGGCTGGCTGGCTGCTCTGGGGACATAGCGTCCCCGCTGTCCTCCTCCAGCACTTTGGGGTAGTTGACCTGGCCTACTGTGGAGGACAGACCACACCACTGATGTCCACCATAATGTGGATACCTGCATCTTTTTCATTTCTCTGTTTTGACCTTCGAGTCTATGCTTAAAACAGTGTTTTCGAACACCAAAGAACGGAGATTTTCAGAGATGCTCTGGGTACAGGCAAAACGTATATATTTCTGAAACAAATGATGGACAATCGTGAAATGATCCAGGCATCAGTTTTTTGTACTCTCACTGATCCCACAACACACACACGCACGCACGCACACACACCTCCTCTACGTTTTCCACCAGTCGGACGTCTTGTCGTCGATCCCTAACCCCACCCACTCACCGATGATGGCCTCCTTGACGCTGGAGTCCACTGGCAGGATGTTCTTCTCCACCAGCTCCATGGGCCCGGGCCGCTGGGCGATCTTCTCATTCAGGTTGTCCGCTAGCCGGGCTCTCTTCAGCCTCATCTGGGTGGCCTGGAGGGACGGCTCCGCCCCAGTCTCTGGAGAGCGGGAAATCAAATGAAACAAAAACAGAATAAGGTTGTTAATGGATTGATTAAAGCTCGACTGATGGAGGATTACGATGTCCCTGCAGAGGCTGGGGGTTGGTGTATACTCTAACCTTTCTGTAAGACGCTTCAGATAAAGACGTCCACCAAATGGAATATATGTATTTATATTAGGAAAAGAAAAAACGCCTATTGAAAGATGTGGAGGAAGAAAGTGCCTGCCAAATGTGATACATTTATTTATTTAAAAAAGAAACCAAATACTAAAATATACCAGAAACCTTCATACATTTACTGATGGATTGATTTATTCACAATACCCCGTGGTTCACCAGAGGTGGCGCTGCCCCTGCCATTTCTATTTAGTACTTTGTTCCTCATAAATGTATAATGATTTAATATAGGGTACAATGTTTTGACTATCCTCCCCCACATGATAGCATAACATTCACCGCTTGGTGGATGTCATATTCACTACACCTCACAGAGCACTGTACAAACAGTGGCCGAGCCAAACTCAACTTTATGAGCTTCGGTGGGAAAGGGACCCCCTAATCCTGGGCATGCCAGAGCAGTCAGGGTAGCATTTGAGTCTGTCAAGCTAAGCTCAGATAATAGACTGACTGTACCCACTGTGATGAGTTAAATATTATTACCCTGGAGGATGTGCATCCGGACAAGCTCTGCCCTCTCCGGACGACTACGGATCTTGTGTTTGAGGAAATTCTCCGTCTAAGAAATAAGACAAAAACAAAAGAGTTGCAGGAGAGTCTCTCTTTTCGAATGTCCTGTTGTTTGCAGATTTTATTCCAAGCGTTTCTATCCTTTGGACACGTTGGCACCTTTGACCAATGTAAATCCATGTATGTCTTAACCAATCATACGTGGGATTCAGTTTTTCATTAACTTTTCTTTCAAATATACAGATTCTGTGTTCCAAATTCCAAGATTAGCGTTGCTGGGTTAAGTTTGTGATGTTCTCAAACTAATGTATTTTAGTGTGTAGTACATCTTGTTCACTGCTGCAGTCTTACCCTGGCTCTTTCCAAGCTGCGTATCTGCCCATGGAAAGCAGCTGGGCTCTTGAGGGCTACAGGGAGAACACAAAACAGTGTCATCAACATTCGCATCCAAACAGAGGCATAATGGATTCAGATGAAGCGCAGTTCCATCCAACCCGATGTGTTTCATAACGATTATATACAGTATGTCCCATTAGTTTAACCGTGTCATTCATGTGGGAGACATTACACCCTACTTGAAATGAATAACATGTGTTTTTGTGTATCCAGGGGGAGGTTGGTGTAGCGGCTAGGGACTTCGACTGTGCCAGCCGAAAGGTTCTGGCTTTGGATCCCAATGTCTGCAGCTTAACTGTAGGCATCATCTCTGCCTCTTCATCGCCTGTATCAAACCTCAATGTAAGTCGGGATGAAAGCATCCGCCAAATGACAAATACTAGCAAATAGTAACATAGTTATGTCTTATCAGTGTAAACCTAGTTTTAGACAGGTTTTATTTAGTTAATAGGTGTTTCTGTATATGTAAGAGGTAGGACGTCAGGTAGGATGCGTATGGGAGCTTTTTACTCACGTGGCATGATGCCCTGGTCCACCAGCTGTTCTCTGGTTCGTCTCTGCTGGAGCCTCAGCTGCAGAACTGTGAACAAGAGGACGGCGGAAGCACACGTAAGCTAGGCTGTAGGCCGAGGAGGAAAACAGCGCATCGGCTGACATTGTGACTGCAACAGGAAGCCGAAGGGTCAATACTCTCCGTAAACAGAGGTTTGGGGAAGTGAAACAATAGAAAATATGTGTCCAGTCACACTGTCCAGCTGAAGACGTTTTAGACAATAAAGAAGAGGAAGCGGCTTCCTTTTGATTTATAGATCTAAATGTCATACTGAATAAAGTACTGGTTGTTTAAACAAACATAAATGGACAGCCGTTTTAGCAAGGTCAGATTAATTGAACACATTAGAAACCCCCCAGAACTTGTAATGTCTTGTAATCATACCCAACTATAATTAGAGGAGTCTCTGTATGTCTGTCTCTCTGTCCTACGATTTTCTCGACAACGGTTCATCCGATCGATGTCTCACTTGCCGGGTGAATTGCTGAGGACCCAAGGAAGCGCAGTGTCGAGTGTGAAGTTGTTTTCGGATTAGCGGTTCTCGAGAAATCCGCAAGCAGCAATACCCTAGGCCCGTTCCGAACAGTCGCGCTGTGAACGGGCACTGCACTGGTAAATCTAAATTGGCACCCGATAGCTCACCCCAAGACACCGTACATAGTTTCAGTGCAGCTGGCGGAGACAACGTAGCACCTGGCTGTGGCACTCCCCCCAGGTGCATAAGAGAGAAGATGTCCTTCATTACACTCAATACACAACACTAGTCTCCATATGGCCCACTACCAGCCACCCCAGCCGGGGGGCCCAGTGTGACCCAGACACCAGGGACAAACAGCCCGCAGTTCTTGATCTGAAAATGTGCCCACTGGCTGGAAGTCTCTCTGGGGAAATCCCCAGTGCAGAAACAATGAGTCGATGCAATCGATTCATTTCTTGATCAGCAGAAAATTAACTGGTCATTGTGACAACTGATTAAGGATTTTTTGTGGAATTTGTCAAATGACATGCCAGATGTTTGCTGTGTATAGGTTTAGAAAATCTTTATAATTTGGTGGCTTGTCAGTCAAACCAAGCAAAGTTAAGATATCCATTAGCGGTCTGGTCCCATTATTATTCATACAAATGTGTAGACTAAATGATTAGTCCATTAGCCCAACAGAAGAACTAAAAATAATCGATGAAATGAATATAATAGTGCTGCTCTAGCGAAAAGTGAAAACACTGCAACACAAATGTACAACTTTGTGTACAGGGGCACTTAAACTTGAACTGAACAAAGGGAGTTGTAGTTCTTGCCCCTGGGCCACTTTAATGACATTATTTATTTACTTTATTACACAGTGTTACGAGTGCATTACTGTTGTAATACCACCCCCTAAATACGTCTTGTTCCTGAATAGTTTAATCTAAGGTCCCCTTCGAGGGAACAGAGGGTCACTCCTTCTGATTCACTTTCAGAAAGAACGACCGATGAACAAAATTAATGTTGGAACTCTGAAAAATAGTGTGACCCCAGCCCCCCACTCCACTCCTCTTAAATCCTCCGTCAGCCAGACTCAACCTCCAGCTACCAACACGGAATGAGAAAAGCTGAAATGGCTACAGTCAATAAGCATTAGCAACGTGCAGAATTAGCATATTAACACCAGAGAACAGCACAAAAACAAAGTTCTTACCAGAGCTGAACCTGCTGGTCAGGTCGACAGGTGTAACTATCTCCATACAAGCCATCGTTCACTCGCTTGCCTACTCCCTTACAACTTCCTCTCTAAAGCACCAAGCTTTAGCTTCATGCCACTGGCTGCTAAAAGAGCCGGCTCTCAGCTAACATAGCATGCCCAGTGCTCTACAGTCATGTTGTGTTCGATCTGGATGGAGTGAAACCGGAGAGGCTGCGAGTCCGCCGCGCTACACACCCTGTCCGGGAAAATAACAGCACAAAAACAATGCCCGGATTTTCTCTTGCTTTCACTTCTATGTCTCTCTTCGCTCTCACTCTCGCTCCCCCCCACAGTCTCTCAGTGTCTCTTGGTTTGCCTACAGAGGGTATCTGCGTACACACAGCCAGACACAGCGGAGGGAAAAGGGGAGGGCAGGGGAAGGCTGGGCCGCACTAGCTCCTGTAACTGCCTGACGTCAGGACAGATAACTGAGTCAGCAGCATCGACCAATCAGAGCCGAGCACAACAGGATCACTGCATGCACAAAACAAAGCACACAAAAAAACACCAACAACATCTAGAGGGCTTTGATGAGAAGCATGCTAGAAAAATAAAGTGTGCAATCATTATTTCCTAAATAAAGATTAACAAAAATTTACTCGATACATGCATTTCCATCAACCTGGATAAAGAGACATTCGCTTTGTATATGGTGAGCACATGCCTTTCCTAAACAAATATCGGAAGCTATTTTGCTTGGTTCTGAACACACCCACGTTTGAGAACAGAGAAGTAGCTATTATTCAGACCAACCTATGTTTGTATATTTATGACCCACAACAGATTTTTCCAAATCTCCAGTGCAGAGAGAACCATACGTATTGACCAGAATGCCTGTTTAAGGTGGGATGATTATCATCAGACTTCCAGTCACTTTCACCAGCTCTCTGTAACGCCTCCCTCCAGGAAGGGGCATGCAAACACAAAGTGACCTTTGACCTACACGGCACAGATGGCACAGACACAACACACATGCACGTGTGTCAATCATCAGGTCGGGGTGAAAGGTTTCCCTCTTTGACCCACAACACTTGAGAAATACTGTCAGTGTAGTCCGTCCGTTATAAGAGTCCCCCGTTGTTTCTCTTGCTGAGTACTCTGGTTCCCATTTTGATGTTGAAGTGAACATGATCTATTAAAGGAGTAATAATAGGGTGCTTGGTGGCTGAACTTGCTAACACGCTAACCATAGAGGCACAAAGCCTTGTAGGGATCTAGGTTTGATTGCGACCTGCTGTGCTATGCGATATGTCATTCCCTCTCTTTCAATCCCACTTTTACCTCCATCTTCACGGTCATGTCCATCAAAAAAGGCAAAGAAAAACGTATACTAGGCAAAAAAAGTAGCCTAGTATAAAAGTAAAAAGAAAAACTGTACTTTAGCGCAGAAGTGTGAGCGTGAAGAAAGAGCAGGAAGTATTCTATCAGGTAAGAGTCTTTTATCAGTTCTCTGCAGCCTATTTCTGGGTTCTCTGACTAACTCTGTGCTCATGTTAATCTGATAGATTAGCGATGCTATCGCTGCGCGGAGCTACTGCCAGTCCAGTGGTGCAGGCTGCAGTCCCTCCACCTCCACCTCCTCCTCCTCCTCCTCCTCTCCACCTTCTCCTCCTCCCAGCCAACCGCCCTGACCGACCAGGAGCCAAGTCCAAGTCAAGGTGGCAGTTTCAACACATGGGTGTTGAAACACTAACACAGAAGGGGATCTGGCCTTGGGTGGGAGGGGAGAGTATGAGCCATCAGTGTCTGGGCTATGCGTGTGTGTCTGTGTTTGTGCTCGTGCTCATTATAGAGTGGGGAAGGGGGGGGGGGGGGGGTATGTAGCGAGTGTGTGGCGCTACTGTTGTAATTCCACAGAGTCTTTCCACTCAGTCACTGTTCAGTTTAAATCCCATTCTTGGCCAAGCATCGACACGGCTCGTGCTGAATCCAAAATCCAAGGCCCTCACACATGCGGCAATTTATCACTCGCAGCACCGGCGACATGCGCCCTAAAAATCGGATCGATATCTCTGGGTATAATTTGCCCGAGAAAGAGAATGATCGCTCGACACCAGCGTGTCAATATTGTCCTAAGCTATCATTACAGACTGGCACTCCACCCGGTAGAGCAAGGATCTCCGTGCCAGCATTAAAAACCTGCTGCAAGATAGAGCTCGTCCATCCATAAGCTTCTCAGTCTGGACGGTGGCCTCGGTTCAAACAGCCACAGTCTGGTGAGAGTGACGGGAAGCCGGCGAATGGAACGCAGTGCAGTTTCCTTTGGGTGAAATCTGATGGGAATATCAGCGCTCGCCTGATGGAATGTTGATGAGGCACTGCCGTTAGCCAATGATTGGTTGACCCAGTGACAGTGTGTACAAGCCGACCGGTCTAAATGAGTAACTACACACACACACACACACATACACGTGTACGTGCAGTTTCTACGGTCGTGGATTCAGAAGATAAAATTTATGTATTTTAATGCTGCATTACTTGGACCGTCTACTGTTTTATCACTATTATAAGTATTAATTAGGCCCACCAGACAGACATTAAGGGGGTTTCAATAACTTCTGGCAGTACGATAAAGCATTGTTTAAAAATACATTATTATTTCCCAACAGCAGTCATCCATTTCAAAAGAGAATAGTTTCACTGCTGCTGCCTGCAACAGTGCCCTAACTTGACTTCCTAAATCATCTAACATCTAAATGTTCTCCTTCATTCCCATTGTACCCTACGCAGGAAGTGCTTCCGAGATCTTTTGAACTACGGCAATAGAACTGAAAGACACTTTAGCAGCTCGGCAGTCTCATTTCCACGCTCCTGCTTCCCTCACTGCTCAACTGCCAACTTGCTAGTGCTCGTCTCCTCGAGGGTATAGTGAAGTAGCAATAGGAACAAGGACACGGGCAATAGTGTTGGAACACAGCCATGGACTCTGAACATTTAAACTCGCCTATGACGGCATTTCAGAGGCCCAGAGGTGATTTGGGCTTACCGTTCTTGCGCTCGTTGAGGGGGGGCAGCTTCAGTTTGGGCTGGAGAGTCAGCTCCTCCAACTCGTGGGTCACAGCCTCACTCTGGGGACTGGGTACCAGAAGACTCAACATCCCACAATCCCCCTCTGCTCCTAGCAGCCCCATGGAAGCCTGGAGCTCCATGGTGCCGTTAAAGAGAGCAGGGAGGTTTGGGGGGAGGGGTCAGGGGGCAGCGATGGACGAGTCTGCAGGCAAGGCAGCCCTCCTACCTCTGTTGTCACGGCGACACCTGCAAGAAAAAAAAGGAGGAAAAACATATTGTTAGAAATCGATGAATACTGTAGAATTAGTTTGGATGAACTTTTATTCATAACTATAAAGAAAGGACTAAACTGTAGACAGGCATGAACCCATTAGATGTGTGGTGTGTGCCTTTTTCTTATAATAGCATTTGGCTAATTAGCCAAGACCATCAACATGATGGAAAAATCTTATAAGGAAAAGACTAAATTATGAAGAGTGTAAATTATGCACTACATTTTAATGTGCAGGATCAATTGGTCAAAGAAGTAGGAAAACCCACAGGTTCACGTCATGATTCAACAGCATTTTGTGGGCTCTTCAAAATACTCCAGAAACTCAGAATAACAATCATTACCAACACATTGGCACAGAGCACTCTGACTGGTTAAAAGGCTTGGAGTGGCATTTCGCTTTCAGAACATCTGGAAGCGTTCAGTGCCTGCCCCTATTTCTCATTAAAAACCACAGAACTTAGTTTATAATTATATGAGGAATAATCATTTTCAAACCACTGAGGCCTGAGAAACACAGGAAGCTTTTTTGAAGAACCGGTTCTAAGGCTCTTTTCTGGGTCCAGCCGCCGTCGTCGTCGTCTCCAATGCGATGTAGCGACGGCGTTTTTTTATATATATTTTTTTATAGCGTACGGGAAGGAACCGTTTCAGGGACCAAAACAAACAGCCTCGTAACCAAGGCTTTCTAACGGCCTCACAACCCGGGGGACGATGGATAGCCGAGGCGCACAAGCACAAACAGGCCGGCGCCAGTTATTGTTTTTCAGTGAAGCCGACATCCATCAATCGTAAGGGTCCGAGGCGCCATTAGTAAGGGAATGACTATGTTAGCGTTGGCAGAGAACATCACACTTCAACCCAGCGCTTCAGGCTGCAGCCATCACGTGGGAGTCGATGGACTGACTGAGGGGCACCATGAGAACTGCAGAAGACATTACAGAGGAGCGTGGTCGTAGAACATGAACCTGAAAGTGCAATTCGAGGTTCTGGGTTAGATTCCCTCAATGTCCGCAGTCTACCTATAGGCATCGTTGATGACTGCTCTTCAGTGCATCTGAATTCGTAGCAAGTCGCTTTGGATAAAACTGTTGGCAAATAGTCAATTGTAATAGAAGTTCCAACCTGAATAAAGCCTGGCACTAGATCACGTGCAATTCAGCTTAGAGTCAGACCACAAAGCTCCCAATGTCAGACAGGTGATCTCTCCTTCAGGTCGCTACTGTGGAGGAAGGAGGAAATATGATGGAAAGACAAGCTTTACACCTTTAATGGGTTTCTACCTAAGCTGAGGTGTTTTATGGGGGCTACATACTGTATAGCAGAACAATAGCGACAGAGAAACAAAGTAAAACTAGGACTGCAAGCAGTCACACAAGGTATTCACAGCCCACGCACCGCATTTCCCAGCGAATCGCCAGCGCAGTCGTCACTCATCACTGCCACATCTCACAAAATGCACGGTCGAGGTCGGACTCGAACCGGCGACCCTACGTCCGTGCCGTGTCTCGCAAAATGCACAGTCGAGGACACCCTCGAACCGGCGACCCTACGTCCGTGTGGCAGAAGCTATACCACTACACTACATGAACATGTGTATTGCCGGGTTCAAATCACACTATGTTTTGAGAGGGAGCGGTCTTCCATATGTGGCAGATGTATGACTTATAAACCGGTTTACTGGAAGTAAACACATCTAAATAATCACCAACCATGTTTCTAAAGTATACAGTGTCAACAGCCACCTTCAAAACGGACCATTGAGAAATGATGCGTGTACCCCATTATGGCCCAGCCTGCGTTGTAGAGAGGCTTCGGTTTGGATAGGCAAACGTCAAACCGATGCATCCAATTCTATTTTGAAAATTGTTATATTTTCAAATATAAAGAACCAGATAGAGAGACACACACACAGAAAGACACACACACAAAGGCACAGACACACAGAGACAGACACACACACACACACACAAACACAGTGGTTTCATAGTAGATGCCGTTTATGTGTGATATTCTGCCACCTGCTGGCAAATTGGTGCATTACGCTTAAGAGCATTCACTTTAATTGACATTGTGACGTCATGGAATGAGATATCGACACCAAAATGTTATCTCATGTTAAGGGAAGTGTCCTCTATGTGCGTGTCAAGTTTCAAGTTTCTGCTCCCTTCTGAAGCTGACTTGTGGCTGATATAATAATGTTCGATCATTTGCATATTTTGAATTTGCCATAAGTACCATTTTTTTACCCAATCAAAAATCCCTTTTAAATTTAAGCTCAGGCAAGCCCATAGATCATGAATATGAAAAGAAAATTTTCTAAGCTTTCACGACATTTTTACTGTACAGCAAAATCTACCCTGACGGACTTTATGGTCCCAAGAGGATAAAATGTTCAGCATGTGAAATAAGGCATGTACACCAAGTTTCAGAAATTTTCATCCATAGGGGCGGACGTGCTGATCGTTTAACTTTGACCAGATGTTATAGCTATACGCAATTCGCCAGCAAACTTTTGAAACCTGCTTACCGGGGATATGTATAAATCCCCCAAATTTGAAAACTTTTGATTACTGCACCATGGCGATATAGGCGCTACCAATCTGGAATAATAATACCCAACCGCGACAATAACAATAGGTATCCACAAATACACTGTGAATACCTAATTAAAAAAATCGAAGCGTAATATAATGAACCCTACAAACAAATATCCACAACGAATGGAATCCATTCCTCAGCTAGACGCGCTGAGTTTAGCACGAACACAACAATCACGATAATATGATAACGAAAAACAGACCAAGAGATATTTAGGGTCATATCACGGTACAGGTGGGATTTTTCTTGCAGAGCTTACCTTTGGTGGGAGAGGAGAGAGTTGTCTTTAGGATCAGTCGTCTGGTCAGTCTGTCTGATCGGTCACCGCCACTCTAAGCCTTGGATAAGGAAACCTAAAAGATACGAGAGAGCGGTCCGAACGTACATTTTCAACACTCAATGACAAATTCAACCCTGTGTCCAACAATTCTAGGACCTCAACATTATTAGGGATCAAAGTACATTAACGAGCTTCAGCGGGCGATGAAGTGACCAAAATTAGCAAGAGCTGAATGTCAGCTCTCCAATCGAGGACGTTTTTGAGCGATCTGATGACGGCCGATGTGTTGTGCGTTGCCGCGGAAACTGGCAGCGGTCTCTATGACGATGGGACAATGGCAAGGGATGCTCAAGAGACTCTCGTCAGTTTTATATGCTGCAGCATCAAAGTGCAGGAGAAGGAGAAAACAATATGGTCTTCTTGGTAGTGTGATGCAAAGAGAGACCTTTCCCCGGCCATTCGCTGGGGCTCATTTACAAAAGATCAGCCTATTGGATACCAGATGGGCTTCAATTGGATATAAGTCGCTAGGAAACTTCAAGACAGCGAGAGCGATGAGAGAGAGTGGGAGAGAGAGAAAGCAAGAGAGAAAGAGGGACAGAGAGCAACAGATAGGGAGTACATCTCATGCTTGTTTTATCTCTCTCCATACATTCCAACACACCGCCTGCCACATGTTCAGGAGTTGGGATTAAATTCAAACAGAGATAGTGAGAGAGAGAAAGAGATAGAGTGTTTGTGAGTGTTTGTGAGTGTTTGAGAGTAATACAGGCTGCAGAAAAAGCGAGACATAGAGAAAGAGAGAGAGAGAGAGATGGTAGAGAGAGCGAGAGCGAAAGAGAGTGAATCTGAATGTGAATGAAGGAAACTAAGGGTGCTATAGGAAACAGTAGTCACGGCCCACTAGGCTACATTGGGGTAAACACAGGACCGTGACCCCAGCAGAATTGAAGCCCAGGACCAGATAGACTATTCAGAACTACAGATTCTCAATTGACCTCTGGTATGAGCATGGATGTATACTAAGTGGGATGGGGTGGGGGGACATTCTTCAATCATCCAAACTTCAAAAGGAAGAATTGAGAGGCTCAAACTCTGATGAATTTGTTCTTATAAACAAGGTCAATAGATTACTTTTATGTTGTGCCTTAAGTTGCCTGAAGAGAAAACTCAGTTGTGTGAATAATTTAAATGTGTTGGACGGCCACGATTAGGGCCATGGGGAACACAATGTGCTTCATCCAATGTTTACTCTTCGAAAAGGGAAATGTGCTTCAAGTCAGGCTCTCGTAGACAAAATAAGCATTTTAGGTGCACATACACTGCGCAGATCGTCTTGCCCTCGTCAGTTTTACACAACAGCTTATTTAGTAATTTTTTACACTTTAATCCAAAGAAGCTGGTGTCATCAAATGCCATTAAAGAACTGAAATCTTGCTTGAGGATGCCTACAGGTTAGGCATTGAGACATGAACCACGGAGGTTTTGGCAGGAAGTCGAAGATCCTTACCACAAGATGAACCTGCCCCAAGGTTATAATGTGAAATATGAAAATACTGAATAAAAAACATCTGGTAGCACCTTTATCCTGGGACAGAGAGACACAGAGAGCTAGAAAAAAGACAGATGGAGATAGACTTGAAAGAAACAAAAACTAGTTAAAGAGCTCTTCCTGTGTGTTTTTAAGAACATAACTGAATTTACTGCTTCTCAGTGAGACCATTCTCACTAGACTTAATTAATGTCCACCTCAGGGGACCAATATCATAGAATTCATTACTGTTTTACAAAAAAACTGGGAAATTACTTTTTATAAATCATTTAAAGGAGCCAAAACAAGTAGCATTTTGCTCTGGTGTTTAAAAAAGATCCAAGTATCCAATATACAGCAGTGGCAGCAGGAAGTATCTCTTTAGAAACCAAGTGAATGCCTTAGCCTTCTTCTAGAAGGCAAACAGCTACAGGCTTAGCTGTTGCTGGTAGAACTAATTAGTTAACTCTTGTTGGTGTGTCTGGCAACATTGGATTCAGTTAAATATTTGGCTTCACCAGAACACCATCAATGCAGCAGCAATAAAGCAGATTGGCTGCAAACAAATCCAGTTGTGTATAAATAAATTATAAATAAAGCATTAGAGTAGAAAACTACAGATAGCATCAATGTTGGCTTGTTTCTGTATACTCAGGCCTCAAGTGTCCCATATGCAGAGGTGAAATGATAAATAAACTCAATGGTGCTAAATATGGATGAATCAACTCCCTGCCTGTCACTGTTCATCCTGCATTTCAAGTCATTTCAAGTGGTATGGCTAAGTAACAGATGCTAAATGTGCACTGGTTTGACTCAAGGGTACCGTAAGTGTGTTATTGGGGAATCCCAGATTTGCACCAGATATACACACCAGCGGAGGCTAAAGCAAGCGATGTATTAGCACTGTCATTATTTGTTTGTGTCTATGAGCTGCACATGGGCTTGATCCAGTCATCCAGACACGTACATCCATGGGAGTTTATAGGAATTTCACAAGGCCACCGAAACCAAAAACAACCAGAGTGAATGATTGACCCATTTGCAGCAACACTACAACGCACCACAGTTCAAATAAGAGAGGACCCTATTTGCGCAATGAATTAGGCAGCATTCAAAACTGGACTTATCGTTGCAAATTAAATGTAAAGTTTTTCCTCGGGCAGACTCCCCAGCTAGGCCAAACCAAACGATCTGGGAAGAAAATATGACAAAGCGAGAAGGGAGGGGCTGGTGGAAGAGCTCTGCATACCAACGAGAAGGGGGCCAGGGGTCATCAATACTCAAATAGCGTCACACACACACAGTGCTGAATGGCATACTTTGTTAATACTACTACCACTGAACACTATATCCTATTACTTGCGTATCACAATAGGATGAAAATAAAAACATGCAACAATTGGACTGATGTACCTGTCATAATGTCTATGTAATCTCTAACTCGCACGCACATGCAGACACACCCACAAACACACCCACACACAGTTGAGAACCACATAATGGTTAGCTGTGTTGGTGGTGGGAAGCCTTTGTGGAAGTAAGCAGCAGACACCAGACTCAAGTCTTGTTGCTCTCTCCCAGAGAACAAACATTACAAATGATGTCATCACTGTGGTCACCGTTCATGTGTTCCCACACATTTGACAGGTCATGCCGTTTCCTCCCTGCCTTGCCAGCTGCTGGCCTTTACTGAATGGACGTATTTTAAATGATAAAGCAATAGTAAAAAAAACGATAGCCCGGACAATAGTAGGGAATAGGGTCTCAGGCTTCAGAATAAGAGGCCAAAAATAAAGATCAGGTGGCAGGAACTAAAACCTAGTGAGGGTAGTCAACACACCATCGAAACAAAGGAGCCACTGGCTTTACATTTAAACAATGAAATGTAGCCAGTATTGTACACCCAGTAACACCCAGACTGCAGGCTAAATTTATCAAGGGACTCTGTTAAAATAGTATCCATACTGCCAACACGAATGAAAGACAATCAGACAATGCAGGAAGTTAAATTAGGGAAATGAAATAATACCCATGCATAGGGCAAACATTTACAAAACTAGGCTATCATTAGCTAAATTCTACACATATTCTGAATGAAAATGTGCGTTTTAAGCATCGGTGAGTACAAACACTTCACAGAAGAAATATAATCCAGAGATTATTGCCTTCCAAACACCAATATCCGCCCAGTAGCACATGTAACATTTCAGACTTGCTAATGAAAAGAAAAAATAAGAAACTACCTCGGAAATGACCTCATCATGTCTGTGGTTGACTCAGTCTCGAGTCTGATTTGTTACACGATGACATCACTAGTCTTACGTCATGTAAGAACAGTCGGCCTTGCCCTCACAGATCACGAAAATAACATTGGAGTGGGTTACTGAGACGAGATGTCATGTTATTAAAACGTGATATGGTTTGCACATCGCACACTTGAAAGCGATCATGGCTATTTTGCAGTCAACATATTGCCTTTGAAATCCAACGTTGATTCACAGGGGTTTCAATGTCTACCTATATAAATGATGCGGCAGTGGCAGCATTGTAAGTGTAAGACAGGCTAACTCCTCTTCGATAATACATCTGACAGGTGTGACAGCAGCAGGCACTGCAAATATGACTTTCTGTGGGGGGCACCCAACGAACATGATATCATTGCCTGTCAGTCGAGCTAACGTTAATCGGTGCAGACCCCCATGTTGCAGACATCTTGCCAATCCTGCTACATAAACATCATGAATCTCTCATGACATGTACGCGAGCTATATTGAGCTAACACGCTAATGTGTTAAAAACAAGACAACACGAAAGCTGTCGGCTCTTACCAAACTGCAACGTCTTGAAGGCAAGAAACCAGTTGCGCTCCGATAGACAGCACGAAGAAAGCGGCACTTGGCGGATGTAGGTTGTGTGTTTTTCTGAAGAGCCAAGTTTATTTGCCTGAGTAAAATGGCTGCGACTGATCTATTGGGATGCACTGAGTGACGTCACCATGACTATCGCACAGGACGCTTCCATGTGGCGGGGGCGCTCTTGGTTTATTTATGGTATTTGGTTTCAACAACAACGGTTTCAACCGACATCCACCAAAGTAATTCGATTATGAGCTCACAACTTATGAGAACACATGGTGTGTAATATTTATAGTGTATCGCAGTTCCACTATATGAATTCTAATTTATGGCGGACTGGATATACTGAATACTTTATTTTGTGTATGAAAACACTGATATCACATTTAATATTTTTCACAAGTCACATAAAATGTACATTCACATTTCAAATAACACTAATATTTCACACAAGCTTAAGTTAACAATTTCAAAATGATGCATAAAAACCAACCAGAATTCAGTTCAGAAATTCTATATATAAAAATAGTCTTTCTTCAATAGCAATTTAACACTTTAATTTCCCCTTCACGTCCGTTTTCCCTTTAAAGCCGGCGTGGGCACGTCGGCTACGTTATGCAGAAACTCATAGAGCATCTTAGCATTGCCGCCGTGTCCCAGGATCTGTGCTAGCCTCTCTTGGCTGAGCACCGCCAGGTCGGCCAGGCTGTCGGCGTTGCTCACGAGCGCCCGCACATTCTTGGCGCTGACTCCCGGCATCTTTAACAGGAAGTCGTACGGCCCCGGGTTGAACAGGTCCGCCGTCTTGGCATCCGATTCGGCCGTGATCGCCTGCGCGGCGGCGGCGTCGGGCTCGGGGCGGCCGCGCTTCATCTCCTGGAAGAGCTCGGCCGTGGCGTGGGGGGAGGGGCACCAGAGGATGCGCAGGCGCGGGAAGTGCAGCGTGAGCAGCGTGAGCTTGGACGTGACGTCGTTGGCCGACAGCTCGTGGCGGAATTCCGAGCGCGACACGAGCGAGAAGGGCTTGGCGGGGTCGAACTCGATGAGCAGCACGGGCCGCTTGTAGTAGCGGGTCATGGACACGCACTGCGTGTACAGGCGCCCGCTCTGCAGCGAGCCGATGAGGTCGCTGACGCTCTTGCGCTCCACGCAGGTGTCGGCCGTGAGGATGTAGTCGCCCACCTCCAGGGTGACCGGCTCGATGTCCAGCCCGCGGCGGTGGAGTAGGGAGGGGAGCTCGCTGCGGAACTCCCGCATGTCCACGATGACCCTGGAGGGCTCGCTGGGCTGGTCCTGGCCCCCTGCGGAGCGGAAACACAAACAAGAAAAACATCATATATTTAGATATGAGCAAGGGGGGAAAACAGAAAGGGCTTTACAAAGCAAATGCCCTGCCACCTTTTTGAGGAATTGTTCCACTAACGTTTTACATTTAGTGCATTCCGCATGGCCCTGGGTTGTACTAATCACCAAAGCAAGGGTGTTTGACTCCCAGCCTAAATATACCAGGTTGCATCCCCAATGTCCACAAGCTACCTGTTGGCATCATTAAGCATGATGCCCTAACCCCTCCCTGCTCCTGACATGATTCTGAATTCACCGTATATCACTTTGGATAAAAGCTTCGAACTAAAATAACTAAACAGAGACTAGATATGTGGAGAGTAAAATAAAGAAGGCGTGCCAGCTTTGCGGGTGTTGGTGGTAGCGTTGGCGGCCTCCAGATTTCTCGCCAGGTCCAGATTGGTGTCTTCTCGCCCCTCTCTCTCTTCTGGCACCACCATGGTCGCCTTTTCCCTATAGGACCGACACAAAACAGATACCTAAAAACACAACATCATATAACACAAGCCCAGAGAGCAGCCCTCAACCATTGACATCTGTAACGGGCTAGTTCTTTGTTTTCGACACGCGTACCTGATGAGGTGTTCGAAGGCTTTCTTCTCCTTCGAGAGCGCGGTGAGATACCTCTGTTCCTCCGTGGATCCTCCATAGATCAGGAAATACACTCTGGACGACCAAAAAGAAGACATGCGTCAAAACGAGATTGACTTTGTGTCGTGCCATCATTATATAGTAATAAAAAAAAAGGAAAGCCTAGGACACGGCCCAATTTGCCTTTTGAACATTGCCAGAATACGCTAAAGAAAGCGTCCGGCCCGAAACGTTTGTGTGTGGCAACTCTAAGTAAGTTGGAGTGCTGTCCTCGTCTTCCTTCTTTTCTTTTGGCGTGCTGCGTCTTACTTTTAACTATTTGGTCATCAAGCCGACGCTGTCATCCAAAGCGAGGGATGCCTTCGAACCCGTAGCCTCTCTACTGGGCGTTAAACCCCCTCACCCGTCCCCATATCCCGCCCCACGCACCGCAGCGACTTCCCGGGGCGGTTGGCCTTGTAGATCTCCAGCTGGCGCACGAAGCTGAGCTCGGCGTCGTACAGCACCACGAAGCTGGGCTCCACCTCGCGCAGGACCCGTGTCAGGCTGTAGGGGTCGGTGCAGCCCCGCAGCGGGTGGATGACTGTGAGGGGCTCCTGCACCACGCCGTAGTAGCAGTCGGACGACAGGTCCAGCTTGAGCGGCGTTTCCTCCTCCGAGAGCGCGTCGTCGTCATCACCGCCGCCGCCTTCGTCTCCGCTGCTGCCCATCTGTTCCGCTCCGTCCCCACCCTTTACCCCCACCATCTGGGTCAGAGTCAGGGAGGGTCTGCTTTTACTCTTGGATGTCTGTTTGCCGTTCTTTGGCTTGGCGGCCATCTTCTTGCCCCTGGAGGCCGCGTCGTCCTGGGGCTTGTTGTTGGCCCAGCCTCGGCCCTCGCGGTGGGACTCCAGCTGGAAGGCGGCGGCGGCGCCGGTGTCCCGCTTGGCGATGGTGCGCGCGTACAGCCGGTGGAGCAGCGCGTCCGAGCCGCGGCTGATGTACTGGTGGAGCTGAGCGCACGTTCTGTCGTCGCTGGCGCAGATCAGCACGCGGCCTGAGGGTCAGGGGGAAGAGGAGATCTGTTTCCAATAATGTGTGAATGACACACGCACACACACACACACAGACAGACACAGACACACATACATCTGTAGTCTACCCGTTAGGCCTCTCAACCTGCTGATTAATGACGTGTATCCCAAAAGATGTGTGTGTGTGTGTGTGTGTGTGTGTGTATATATACACATAGTTGTTTATTTATTTTTATTTATTTTTGGGGATACACATCATCTGACACGCCAGATGGTGAATATAAAAACACCATCATATATATATTTGAATATTTATATATATTTTGAATAAAAGCACTACAATGGGCAGAGGGTGTAGATATTTTATACATTAGACATTACATGTTGTATGCAATGGTGGTCACCTGGTTCATGTGCAGTGTTCTGGTTCTCCTTCTCGATCTCTTCCAGGACCTCAGTCAGAGCCGCCCACTTGGGACTCTTCTCAAGCACCAGCTCCCGCCTCCCCTCTGTAACATTTACACCATTTAGAAAGAAAGCATAGAAATGAGCAATACACAAAGCAGTTGTTCAAAGTGTATTCAGTATCAGGTCTAAGAACACAGCACAAGCAGTTATCCGTTATTGTCCATTACCAGAAGCCACGGTCGGTGGCTTGGGTTCTGCTTCCAGGCCCATCTTCATTTTCTTCTTACTTTCAGGGTAACGGTAAACTCGGCTCCTAGCGTTCACAAACATAGAGGTGCTGGAGTCCAGGAACAGCCAACCTGCAGGGGTCAACATCTCATATATCTTTACACACTCTGGCAGCATCATTTTAAAAACAGACAAAACAATGCTGCTACACCCACAAGAACCTGTTTCATAGCACGCATGGGGTACCACGTAGTGCATATGGCACATGTTGCATTGAACTTTCAATTATTTACAATACAATATGGTATACTGCATGAATTCAGACTTCTTCACTTGTATTGGGTCACCATAATCTGTAGTGTACACCTGAATATGTGTACTGAATCCCCATAATATGCGAGCAACCACCTAAATTGATCAGGTAACCACGGAGAGGCAGAAAGTATGGATATAAGCAATGTCGAAGCACAAACGATGGAAATAAATTGTTCAAACTAATGTTGGTATAGACCTTGGTTCAATAGGTTTCCTGACTTATCACCGTAGTTGGCAGTTTCATCAACACTTTTAAAATGAACATTTCACAAACAGAAACTTCTTGTCATATTTCTGTATGCTATTTTTATTATATTCCTTTGATTGTAAAGCATTTATTATTACTATATACTATTTAATAATTTATGAGACACTCGTACGCAAGGATTTGTGCTTAAATAGTGTGTACGAGGGTTTTAAAGAGCGTTTATCCCATTCACAAAAATCGAAACCCAAATCCCCAACTACTAGACTCTCCTGTGTTTAGTGCTTTCTCACCTGAGTTGCTGCCGAAGTTCTTCTGGCTGGAGCGCAGGGACTCCAGGAGGTTGAGGAAGGTGACACAGTCGTACTGGGTGAGGTACAGCAGCAGCACCCGCAGCACCTTGAGGTCCTGCACCAGGGCCTTGGTCTTGGCCCCCAGCTGGTGCCACAGAGGGTCCAGATAGTGGCGGATGGTCTGGGTGGGTCAGCGGTGAAAGACGATTACACAACTACATTTAAAAATCGGTAGTCGGAAGTCTGCTGGTCAAAACACTGTGATGACTTGCATTTTTATGAGGGATCTATTTAATATTTTTGTGGGGATGTAAACTTAGTTTTTTAGATGCACTATATCAGAGGACATTATCTTCTAAACGTTCTGTTAAACACAGTTGAACAGTGTTCGTAATGTCTTTTCATAAAAAATATGCCTACCTAGTAAATTGCAGTATATATAAATAATAAATAATAAAATCAACAAACAATTCAAACTAGGATGTATTTCATTAATCCCAGAAGGGAAAAATCAGCATCAATAAGTAGAAAATCTAAACTATTACAACCGACGCCTCTGACGTTGGTGCGACTGCAGCGAGGGCGTAACGGACCTTATCGAAGGCGCTCCCCAGGGTGTTCTCCAGGGACAGGTCCTCGGCCTCCAGGCTGGGGTTGAAGCGCTTCAGCTCCTTCAGACAGGCGCTCATGATGTCCATGACGGACGTCTGGATGGCCCTCATGGCCGGGGTCAGTTCCACATGGAGCTCCACCACCTCGGGCTTGTGTCGGTCCAGCGCCCCGTTCACCGATGCCTGGAACCTGGGAGATGGAGCCAGAGGGGAGGAGGAAAAAAAGGCCTCAACTTCCTTCTGAACTTCTATCTACAATTCATCTGCTTTAAAACGATGCAACTACTAAATGTTCTGTCATGAATCTCAATGAACATGACTGATAAACGTATAAACAATCACAGCCTTACAAATACAATGTTTAAGTGTGTGCGTGCATGCATGCATGCGTGCGTGCTTGTGTGTGTGTCCCCTATTGGGGTCCCACCTGGGCCAGAGGAAGAGCTTCTTGACGAATAGGTTTCTCATGACACGCTCCACCTGGCAGAATCCCGAGGAGAAGGCGGTGGCCTTGTCGGTGAAGGCCTTGATGAAGCCTGTCTTGTTCTTCTGCCTGAACAGACGCAGGATGAAGGCCTCCTGGCATGACTCGATGATCTTGTGGGCGCGGTACACCAAGATACCTGGAGAGCAGCAGCACAGGGGTTACATGGTAGTGTATTACTATGTCCACTAGGGGGAGGTATGTCTTTGGCTCCATCAAGTAGTGTTCTTCAAATTATACAACAGAATTACACATGACAATAGGCTACAATACATGCATTACAATATATGTGACCAAATTCAGTGGAGGCGAGCATGCTGAGGCATGTACATAAAGTTAATCAAATCATTCATAGCCGATAATTGCTGATACTGAATTGCAAATAACATTATTTTTGACATTTGCATTTTATTTGATTATATAAATACTTATTGATAGAATACAAATGCTTTAAAAAATATAGAACTACTAAAAGGTCTGGACATATGTTACAATTTCTGATATAATCAAATCAAAGTTGTATCCAGCCCCTTTAAACACCTGATATGAGATCAGCAGGGATGCGGTCAGTTAGGAAATCCACCACCAGAATTCTACTGGTGACGAACAGTACCCCTCCCTGGGTGTACACGTCGTAGCGCTCCGTGCTCTGGATGTCGCTGGTCACGGTCTTGGGCAGGTGGGTGACACCTTCCACTCGTAACTGTTCAGTAAAATACTCCTACATTGCAAGAGGGAGAGCGAGAGACGATGAACGCAAACTATATATTTTGGACTATTGTGTATAACATGCCATCAGTAAGATCGTAAAGCAGTTATAAAAGCTAGAAGTTCCAAAATGATAACACACTGAAAGAGGGGTAGGGAGATCACAATGACTTGAATTGGTTCACGCCATTATAATCAAAAATCTGGTTTAGGTTTGATGAACATTTAAACCGGTGTGTCTTAAGTTAAGACACACCAGTTTAGACTCTAAACTAACCAGCATTTACACCCACCTACATAAGTGTTTAAATGCATTTTTGATGTTCGGGCTTACCTGTTCAGGAGTGGTCGTGTTGAGCAACAGGACCAGACTCCCTTCTTCGGAGTAAACTCTCATGAACTGCAGGAGGATGCGGTCTATGCCCATACCCTCTGCCGTCACCAGCAGCCCATCAGAGCCGAACAGACTCAAGAACATCTCGGTCTCAAACTCCAGCAGAGGTCCCGCCATGTTGTTGCCACGATATATTGACAGGGATGTACAAAATATTATAAATCCATGTTTCTTGCAAATATTAGCTAAATATAAAAAAATACATGGTGGGGAAAGTTGCAGCAATAGATGAACGCTGCAGGTGCAACAAAGTTGTCGCACAATGTTTTGAAAAGGCATATCCGGTCACGTGGGAAATGGTCAACAAAGATAATTTATACGTGTGAAAGTCAAAACAGCGCGCTCTGTTGCACCGGAGTATTATAGCATTCAGAGTGTTACTACGAGTACATAAATAGCTAATTAACGTGTATCATCTTAATATAAATGTCATGTACTAACTAACTAAATCACTGATGAAATATATATTTGCATTGTAGCCAATTACAATTACTTAATTTATATATGCATATACATGGCATAAAAAGAGATCACCCGATCAAATCCCTTGCCATGCTCACCTCCTTTGTAATGTGTAATAATAACAATACTATGTGTAGATCACGACCTGTATAAAGCAATGCGCTTGCATGTCAAGTCTGGTAATACAATATGTCACCTGAGTTATTTCAGACTAGTACCCTAGTCCCTGTAGAGAGAAGATAGGCTTTGGATTTGATAATAAAAATAGAGTCCCACACATATAGAAACGACACATGTAACCACACACACACACACATGCACATGCAAGCACACACGCGCGCGCGCACACACACGCACACACACGCACACACACATATACATTTAAATCCATTCCTTCAGGCTATGTCAAATAGAGTTGTAGCGTTAGTGACTCACCACTTTTGAGACGTACGACGTGGATCGTCCTTATTTTATGTTTAGCTGTGTGAGTTAGTGAACTCAATCACTCTGAAATGTAGTCTGTGTAATGTTCCTCGTGAGTGAAACAGAACATTTTGTTTTTTCCTTGTGCAATGTCAAGTTCACAAAAGGTTTTAATGATCCCTAAAATACACACATAATGTGTGTGTGTGTGTGTGTGTGTGTGTGTGTGTGTGTGTGTGTGAGAGACCATTCTGCTCATTATCTTGATGAGGGAATTCAATGAGGGATGAAGGTCTATTTCAGAAGTTAAATTAGACGTTAACTGACTCTTTCATAAAGTACCAAAAAAGCTGGCCAGTATAACTTTTATTAAAATAAAAGTTATACGTCAACATAATGTATCGTTGTAGTTTTCTCATGGTATCTCAGTAGTCTTTCTGGGTTTTTGAAACCTCCACAACATCTGTGATGCCTGAAAGGCCATACACAGTATATCAAATCTGGATTCAGCATCCCCGGGATGCAAGGATGGTATCATCCAAAAGTGATGTACAGTTTAGTAAAGTGTGAAGATCATCAGTGTTATCTACATCAGCACCAGACATGGTTTAATAATGAGTAACGTATCTGCCTTTATGTACCAAAATAGCCCCTAGCTAATCAAATCATTATTCCTTGGAATATTCAATTATATCAGATTCATTTTCCAAGTGCATATACACAGATAAACGTTTGGACTTCATGAATTGGTGTGTTTTTTGTATTGATAATCGCTTGTTTTTTTACTCTTGTATTTTATTCCTTGAGTATTTAGGAAAGTGGTATGTTTGGTTGTTTTATTTTGGAAAATGGTAAAAGAGGCTTAGTATGAAATAGAAAACGATTTAACATAATGTAACGTTTTTTTTTAACCAATAGAGAGCAGTAGAGTGCTTTGGGCTACAAGAGAGTTTTTCATATTTTAATATCTCAGTTGATATCCCATCTCACAGGGAAGATACCGTTGAGGTATGTGTGTGGGGGGGGGGGGGGTCTGGACTGGACAGTGCGTGTCTACTTTACTCTGAGAGTTTGTCAATCATTACGGTTTTACAAACTCTGAGTTTGTCATGCATTAAGATTTGAGTATGTGTGTTGGTGTGTGTGTGCGTGAGTGAGTGCGCCCGTGTGTGTGTGTATGTATATGTGTCTGTGTTGCTCATGTTAAAAACTATGAATTTACTTTACTCTAAGGTTAAGTAAATCATTACGATTTGTGAGCGTGATTGTGTATGCATGCGTATATGTGTTTGGACCATTTTACTTAAGTCAAATCATAAGCTTTGTGTGTGTGTGTGTGTGTGTGTGTGTGTGTGTGTGTGTGTGTGTGTGTGAGTGTGTGCATCCGTGCAAACATAAGTATGTGATTGTGCATGCATGTGTACGCGGTTCACACCATTTCAGGAAGCAACACTTGCAACCATCATTGACTCTGCCATTATTTCACACGTGTTAATTTTACACTAAATTACAATCAAATGATCCATAAGATGAGCCCAATTGAACCATCACCAGCACGGGCCCCCAGGAGCTGCTGTGCTGGGTCGGCCCTTAGTGTGAAAGACCCTAGCAGGGCCCAGTCACACACACACACACACACACACATACTTACTCACACACACACACACTAACGCACACACTCCCCCCTGATAGCGGGGAGGAGAATGAGTCAAAGTGGTGTGTGTGTGTGTCTCTATGTGTGTCGGTCTGTGTGTGTGTGTGTGTGTGTGTGTGTGTGTGTGTGTGTGTGTGTGTGTGTGTGTGTGTGAGAGAGTTCTTGGCAGCCGGCAGCGTACTGCTGGTGGTGGTGGTTGCGGCATGCTGATGACATCACGGATGGCGCGGCACGGCTGTAAATGAGAGGAGAACAGCTTGAAATTGATGGCAGACCTGAGGGTGACATGAGACTTCTACTGGATGCTTAATGCTGCCCAGCTGCCTGCTGTGGTGTGAGAGAGGGAGAGAGAGGGAGAGAGGGAGAGAGGGAGAGAGGGAGAGAGGGAGAGAGGGAGAAAGAGACACAGAGACACAGATAGAAAGAGAGAGAGAGAGACCGAAAGAGAGAGAGAGAGAGAGAGAAAGAAAGAAAGAAAGAAAGAAAGAAAGAAAGAAAGAAAGAAAGAAAGAAAGAAAGAAAGAAAGAAAGAAAGAAAGAAAGAAAGAAAGAAAGAAAGAAAGAAAGAAAGAAAGAAAGAAAAGCAGAAAAGGTAAAGAGAAACATGAGACAGAACCAAAGATTGAGAGAGAGACGGAAGAGATGAGCGAGAGCGAGAGGAGGAGACAGGAGGAGGAGGAGATGAGAAGGAGGTGAAGGGGTGTTTCATTCTCCCCCTCATTATACAGCAGCAGGGCTGTAAGGTAGCAGGACCCTGAACCAAGCAGACCTGCTGGGGGACCAGTCCTCCAAGGCCTGGCCTGGTGTGATTGTCCAGGAGCAAGGCACCACAGGCAGTCCAAGAGGCGGGAGCTCAGACCTGGAAGATCATCATCACATGTCCTTCTGTAAGGCTTCAAGAAGCCCATCCACAATGAACAATGTAGGCTTTGTCTATCTCATCTGTAGGTATAGAAATACAAAGATATATGTTTAGTTTTGTGAGTTTTAATGAAATTCCCCAAACATAGGTTCCTTAAAAAATAAATTGGGACAAAGGTTGCACGGTATGTGTCAATTTAGAGGGTACTTTTCAAATGCAGAGATGCCCTAAAATAGCGTAGGTCATTCAGCTGATTTTTATCCAAAGCGACTGGTTTGGTTTTGGACACACATGTACAGGTATGAGCTGCGGACGTTGGGGATCGAACCTGGTGCTTTTTGTCTGGGATTCAAACACCCTATCCCACACTATCCCCCTAAACATCCGAAATCAGAGCTGACTCCACAGAGAATGGTCTAACTCCGGTTAAAAACACGCTCACCAACAGAGTGCTGCTCCACATCTGAATCTGTCAAAGCCCACAACCTGAAACCTTCAGAGTGCGACCAAAGACAGAGTGAATCGTGCATGGAGCGGTAGCACCATTTACTGCTCCACGCTCATGAACCAAGCGTAGTACAGAGTAGCCATTTCAACGACGTTCAAATCAAGGAACACAATGGGAAAGTGATTGACTGTGCCCTTCTGGTTAAATTCAGTTTAATGACGGCCCAGCAGTGAAGATAAACTGCTTTGTTTATCGTAGTTCCAGGAACTGATTGTCAGGGTTCACTATTTGACACCGTCCATTAAGAGAAGTCAAAACCTCCGCATTGAAGCGTTTGACATTGCGCTGAACGGGAAGGGTAAGGCAAAACAATATATAGGGGATAGAAGGAAAGCAGACAAGATATAAATTCCATTAGAGTAAATGTATGGCTCTTATAAGAGGCACAAACAAGGCTCCCATCCTGCCAGATCCACTTTGGCAAATCACTGTGACACTGACTGGCAATAAAGGAGCAGGGGGAGAAGTCTGCGGTTTGTCAAGCAACGCTACAGAGACAGAATAACGGAGACAAACACATACGCAAACACATATACAGAGACACACACACACACACACACACACAGGCACTGACCTACACACACAGGCACTGACCTACACACACAGGCACTGACCTACACACAGGCACTGACCTACACACACAGGCGCTGACATACACACACAGGCACTGACCTACACACTCCAGCATGAATACACACAGGCACCAATACACACACAAGCACAGATACACACACACACATAGACACACTTACAGGCACACACATGCACATGCACACACACATGCATTCTCTGACACAAACAAACACAGACAGAAGGACATTTTTTTTAGAGAACACAAGACATTGACAGAAAGGCGTAGGAATGAGTGTGTGTGCATATGTGTGTGTGTTTGTAAGTGTGTGTGTGTAAGTGTGTAAATGTGTGTGTGTGTGTGTGTGTGTGTGTGTGTGTGTGTGTGTGTGTGGACCTAGCCGTGCTGCTGGCTTTGTCAAAGAACATATTAGATTAATAATTCACGACAGCTGGTACCAATGGACAATGGTCTGTGTATCTGAGTGTGTGTGTGTGTGTGTGTGTGTGTGTGTGTGTGCGTGTGTGTGTGTGATAGAATGTGCTGGGTGGTGACATAATGGTTTATAGGGTGGTAGCACAGCGTGTGTGTGTGTGTGTGTGTGTGTGATTGCATGTGCGTGCGTGTGCAATCTTATGTTAATGAAATTAGGCGTGTCTGTTTGATTCTGTGTAGTGTTAGATCCGTCACAATGTGAAGCTTGTTGTCCAGTAACGGTTGTGAACAAGCCGGTGAGGAGATTCGCCCAGCCCCTAACTACTCTGTACCAGACGCCTATCCCGCTTGCTCCGGCGCCCTACCCCTGGGCATAACCCTGGCCAGGACCGTGGCTGCCGGCCGCGTCTGTATAGTAGCTCTCCTCTGGGATCCGTGCGCTTGGAAGTTTGCTGGGATTATTTAAGAGTTTGGAAAAACAACTCTAAGGATATGTTTTATTTATGAGGACTAGGTAACCTCTCAGAATCACGATGTCAGATACAGCTCCAGTCCAATTGATGTCCAAAGGAAGAAGATGTCGGGAAATGACAAAAAGGATTAAATTGTTTTATTGTCTTTGCTTGCGGATTATAGGAGGGAACATTGCAAATTACTAAAAAGTCCTTCGATATATAAAATCAAAAGGACATATAAAATAAACAAAAGTATACTTTCCAATAATAATTGACAATAAAAGAAAAAACACCGATCACACATGTTGCTTACTTGTGATGAGAAGCCGAATGAGTTCGTAGGGGCGCAGAAGGAGTAAAAACTCCTTCTACGTTTTGAGAAAAAACCTAATCAATTTCTTTCCTAATCGTCCCTTTTGCATGTATAAGTGAGCCTACATAGCTGTCCCAGCTATGGGAGGAATCCTCTCCGGAGATTGAATATTTCTAGGCTAGCTTCTAAAAACACATGTCTATCTGAGGTGTTCTGAGAATGTTCTATCTCTTTTCAGTTTTCTGCTCCAATTCGTTCTATTCGTCTATAGGCTATTTTATTTCTTCCGGAGGTCCGGGTTGACGTCCTGCATGGAGTCCCCGTAGTAAGGATTCCTCTTCGTTCTGTTCATATGCAGGTTCTTTTATAGGACTTATAGTTCCTCCCTTTTCATGTCGTAATATTCCATTACACTTCTACTGACGCGTATAGTTCTTATCTCTCGGCTTCTAGGTACTTTTTCCTCTTGGCCCATCTGGCGTCCTATGCTATCACTAAGTGGTTTGATTACCACCATCTCCTGGGTTCTTTATGTATTTACCACCTGTTTTTATTATGGCTTTTTAATTACCGAGTGATTCGGTTTCCGAGAAAGCACCTAAAAAGATCCGAAAGTCACATTAGACCTGATGGATGAGCTTATGTTCCCAAGCACCATTACATGCCTGAGATATGCATTTCATGCTAGACATGCACTCATAGTATCATAAACCTGTTTCTTCATTGAATATGATCTTCCTAGTTCATATCTCGTGTACAAAACAACCCATATCCGTTAACGCCAAATCTCATATCTAAGCCTCGTATTAGAGTACAACACAATACATCAGTGCGTAGATTATAAGACCATACAGCAGTGCGTGAAGACAAAAGTTGATATATCTCAGTGGTCAGGACAAACAGGAAGTGATATATATCAGTGTAGACAAACAAAAAGTAATATATCAGTGTTGAAGACAAAATGATATAAGGTAGCGCGGTTTACATACATCATGAGGCCTTGACGTTGTTACCAGTATAATGTGAACCCGTGTTTTCAAATGTATACATAAGACAGTGCTCAACCTAGTAAGTGCCCTTATATAGTACACAAGTGTTCTTATAAAATCAGTTGTCGTTGTATCAGTGCTTATTGGCTAACATAGGATATACCAGTAGATATCAATCGACAATAACATCATCCCTTTTTGACTCATGTTATATTACTCATATCCACGTTTTTAGACACTGTCCGGGTTTCGATGAATCAACCTTACTTGACACCCCCTCCTTGATATCAGTGGAACCCAGGGACAGGAAGTCCACGTAGCTCAGCGAGAGGCCGGGGAATATCCGGAGGCAGAATCAACCGCCGGAGCCCCGGTCAGGCCATTACGTCCAGCATGCGGACCAAGGGTAACGTCCGCAGGGGAAGGGGGACGTAGAAGAAGGGTGCGGAGCATAGAGGAGGAGACCTGGTGATCCCGAGGGGCAGGAGGATAGATGACATCCAAGGTGTCGAGGGAGGCCGATGGATCCCGGGAAACCAGCACGGGGGGTGATCTGGAACGAGCATCACTGTTGTCCGAATTCCGCCGAGGCCGACGAGAGGAGCCGGAACGTGACCAATCGAAGCCCCGGGAGCGATGGGTACCCAGGCGGGTAGCCGAGGAATCCCAACCACAAAGAGCCAAGCCTTGGTGACCGCGGAGTCCCCGATAGGTGGTCCATTGGCCCCATCCACAGCCACAGCATCGCCACAGACGAGCCAGAGGATCGCGATAGGCAACGCTGTTGTCAGGTTGAGGAAAATGGGGCACCAGGGCGTCGATCACTGGAGTTGCCGGGGGGGATCCTGGGCCCATGATGTGTCGGAGGCGTTCCTGGATCATGTTCTCAATGTCAGAATCGGGGAAGTGTCGTGGACGATACAATGGGGAAAAAAGGCCGTTACGCTGCCACGGCCCATAGGCGGGTAGGGGCCTAGGGTTAGGTGACGGAGGAAGAGAACTCAGCCAGTCCAGTACATCGTCCAACGCAGAGTCAGTATGAGCCATGAGTCCGGGAGGCAAAAATACTTATAAAAAGATATAAAAAGTAAAAGGCGATAGGGTGAGGCCTGAGTGTCTACAAGTATTCGCCGTGTTCAGCGCCCTGTAATGTGTGATGTCTGCATAGAGGAGTTGTCCGTCTTTATACCGTTTAGTCATACATATCCCACCCAGTGGGAGGGGCTACAGACAAGGCGTTGCCCCAGGAATCCAAAACAAGGAACTCGGGACGAAGTGGCGACGCCTCGGATGGTGATGACGAAAGGTCACCTAATGACACATCGTCCAGTGGATTTTTATCCATCTCTAACGTTGGGTCTGGGGGAGTGAGCGGTAGGGGGTAAGCAGAGACGGGGTTAGAATCGGGGAGACGGGGGGGGGGAAGGTAACTGGGCGCCTTGTGCCGTTACCAAATGGGCAAGAGCACTTTCCAACTTAGGGATAGCCGTCACCGAGAGCGGTGAGGACGGGGGAGAGGGTTTAGGAGGGGGCCTTGGAGAGGGAATGGGAGAGGATGTGGGAGATGGGATCGGGGAGACGTTGAGGCCCAACATTTCACTAAGAGTTTGGTCCCAATCTAGCATAGGGGAAGAGGGTTCGTCCGATACCCCAGAAGCCGTCTGTGGCTCAAAGGTGGGGATTTGGACAGTAGAGGAAAGACTGGCCTGGCCCGAAACCGAACGAACAGCAAAATACGTGCCGTTCCCTAATCGAGCAACACTCGTACCCGAACCCTGGGCTCGCAACCAAACTTCAAGAAAAACTTGGTAATACTGCCCATTCAGATACTGACGTACGCCCGAAGGGACAATACTCGGTACTATGGCACTTGCGTCATTGCGCCAAGAAATGGGGTGGGTCGTTACAAGATATTGCAATGTGGACATTGGTAAGGCAGGAGGGGGGCCATAGACAGTAAAAATCCCGTTACCAGTGTAGAATCCGGCTTTAGCATTATAGCAATTACAGCAAACAATACACTCTGCCATATCCCACAAGTAGGGAACATGCGTTGGGCTGGCTTTACAAATGCAACACTCGGCCAGACCCTGTAACAAAAAAACATAAGTGAATATGTGGATCAGATAAATATCTACTATTATAGTGCTAAGCAGGAAAAGCGGGGATGCGACTTGTACGGACTACTCGTACATAGGTGGCTCATCATACGGAGGCTCTATTGGGGGATAATAGACCGGCGGCATATTATTGACATTAAGCATGGACATTTGTAATACCTCTGTCCTGCCATTAGTGATCCTAGTATGTTGTGTCCTTACTCGAATGGCCCTTTGCAAGAACAGGTCACAAACGACTAAGTATAGTATTTGGTCAATTGGCATAAGCATCTTGGTCCAAACTCCCACTGAAACAGTGGCCCATCCTATGGCACATAGTAAGACACCACACACGTCACCACAAACAGGGACGTCTAGGATTGGCAGAAGACGAAGGGCCCACATAACCGCACCGTCGTTAACAGCCATTATCGCAAGGCAGTTAAATCGTAAGGCATCGGGACTGAACAAAGGGGACATATGGATAAATGTTTGAACTACTTGACTAACGGTCCAGACTGATATCATGAGGGCTCGAGTTTTCTGGGACGTAGCGTCAGAGGCATGCTGTATTCCTAAAATAAAAGTGATATAGAGACCTAAGCATAAGTCCAAAGGTCCTGTAACCATAATGCATACGTGCCGGGTAAGAGTAATGGATAAGGCAAAGATCCTAAAGGGGTCACTCCAGGAACCCTGCATACAATAGCACATCCAGCACAGTAATTCATAATAAAGACCAACAATCTGTTGTATGCTTACGTTAGCCGGCCAAGTAGCATTAGATGCCTCCGTTGGTTCCATGGACTAACTGTAAGAGATTTGGTGTTGGTTAATATGAAGAGAGTCTAAGACAGGCTCCGTAATGTTCTAACCTCCTATGTCGTATCGTCCGTATGCAAGTGATTATATACAGCTAGAGTCCACCTCCCTTTTGGGAGGGTGGAGCCTGGTTCGTCTCCTCCCCAGCCGGGGTAGGGGTCTTTAGGCATAGTTAGTTGTAAGAGTCAGTTTTGTTAGTCGTCTGGTGGATAATATTATCATTATTGGTGCTCAGGGGTTTGTATCGGCGGCTTTTCTATATGGGCACCTACTCCAAATAAGCGTTGGAATGCGGCCATCGTTCCGGCCTTAAATAAGATAAAAAAGGTGAGAACAGCGATCGCTACCAAGAAACACGTCAATATTATGGGCCATAGCATATGTAATAATTTTAATATAGTATTGACTATCCACTTCCCGATGGCCATAGCTCCTTCTTCGATGGCTCCTATAATTGTTCCGACTGTTTTTACCGTCACTAGCTTCACTACGAGACCTGCGCGTTCGATCCAGGTGCAATCGCGCATATTCTGTCCTTCCCCGCATTGCTGCCAAGTTTCAGTGGGCCATCGGCAAGTACTATTGGTGTATATTCTATTGACTCCCACCCATTCATAGCCCTGGATTTCAGTGCCATTACAGAGACTTTGACGAAATGCATGTCCTTCAACTAGTTGGAGCAAACCATGTCCAGTATATGGTAGATCGGTAGGAAGTAGATTCTGCCTTTGTGGGGTGGATTGGGCGTAGGAACATCCGCCATGGAGGGGTACAGCTTTGATCCATGTCCCCGTAACATTAACCCATGTGGCTCCTTGATAAGCACTTCCTACCATACCGCGGTACCAACGGGTACATTGTTCCTTCCAGCCGGGGACTGTGTGACATGGTCTTCTGGCTAAGGCTATAACACATGTTGTGTTGGCAGCGTTACATTTCATTCTCCAAGGTTGAGGGGTAGCATATACGGTGGGTTGTGTGAGTCCTGGCCAGATGTCGCGGTCATGGGAATAGACAGTAGCAAGGAACTGGTACTGGACCCAGTAATTAGTCGTTTCGTTCAGGCAGGGTATAACCCATGATACTACCTCATTTTCTTGAAAACCCCACCAGGTAACGTCAGAGGATCTCTGTAGGTGTCCTTCTTCCCATCCCTGCAGGGCCCCTTTTACTGTTTGAGAAGCATTAAGGACACTGCAATCATAGAACCAATTAGAGCGACCTAAGTTGATGTGCTGGTAAATAGGGCAGCGTGGTGAGTATCCTTTATTCACAAAAGTCGTTCCGTCCAGGTCTGTGATCATTCTTTTAACCGTACACCTATCTATCTTATCGAAATCTCCCGGTGGCACACTCCATAAATCCTGGGGGGTTGGTAGTTTCTGGACATTGAACGAGGTGACTTCCGTCTGAATGGGGACTCCCTGTGAATATTTTCGATCTCGCGTTCTTCGTCCCAAGATGGTGATAGCAGTGCTATAATAAGTAAGGCCTTGATACCAAATCCAGGGAAAGGAACTATTGAGCCATAATTCTGCCGCTGCTCCTCGTCCATTTGCTGACCCAAACATTATCTTCCTTCCAGCATAATTATATGAGCCTTTTTCTACATGAGAGTATACAATGTAGTTTTGCCCTCTACAAGGGGTGATAAGACTCCAATAACAGGGCAATAGCCGGTTTTTCATTTGGGCAGTACAGTGAACCGCCGTTCTAATTCGTTGGTCATACGTACGATTACTATGCTGGGTTAATGCGTCTAGAACAGCAGAGATGTTTGGAGCGTGGGTTAAGCGTTTCCTGGTGCGTCGTCGTCGAGTATTCGCTACCTGGGTTGGTGAGGTTCCAGGTTGGGGGGTAGAGGAGATATTACCCAAACGCTGAATAGCTTTGCGATATCTGTTGGCAATATCTTTATCAGAAGCGGGGCATTGTAAGTCGTAATCGCTCCATGAATCCCATACGGAGAAGAGACCATAACAGGCTACTGCTGCCTCCGTTGAGGGGTATTCTACATCGGAACGCCAGTAGCCATACGTGAAGGCTGGTGGGATGGGAATGCAACTCCAATTGCAATAGATCTTGGGCGGTGTGTCCACGATTTGCATCCATGTACAGGCAGCTTGTTTGACTCGTAACTTGGTTAAATTTAACATGCGGATTTCTACCTCATTTGGGGTGATAGATAGTATCTCCACTAGCACTAACCCTGATTGGTTATAATAATGGTACTGTTTGGTTGTGCAGTTAGCTGTTAGGTTGAGCATGCATTGAGCAGTTTGAGGGTCTACTCCTTGGGCTCGTGACCACCATTCCAATATCTCTGCGGTGGAGTTGTAGGTGTCATTGTTTTGCCTGGTTTGATTATCCCAGGCCATATTGAAAACCTGTTCTTCTGCCATCCAACATTTCATCTGGAATCCTTTCGTAGACTTGTAGTAGGCCGCCACATGAGATCGGGTCCAGGAGTCAACACCGCAAGCATAACAAATGATGGTCATAACAGCTAAGGCTATGACGAGTAATATAGTAGTCTTATGTTTCGAAATCTTGTTGGGTTTTACTGGTTGTTCTTGATTGGGGTTCGGGGTTTTAGCAGCATCAGGGTGTAGCAACAAATGTCTTTCATGAAGGCCGTCGTCCGACATCCTTGCAAGTGAGACGTCCAAGCGTTATGAGTGCTGCGTCGGGGTGGCTCCTTCCTTTAATAACTCCTGCAATAGCTCCGGGTGGTGTAGGAGGGTGTGGTCTAAACCTTTCCAACCCCACCTCCAGGTTGCAATCCTAAGCCTGTCATGTACCGGCCGAGCACCCACGTAAAAGTTGTAAATCGGATGTCTACGGTCGGCAGGTATAGGATGGGTCTGTTCCAGGCATTGCATGATTTCCTGTCGTAAAGTGGGATAAAACTTGCGTATGTTGCCAGAGGTGCACATAGGTGGTTTCAATGTGAACTTTTCCGCCCATAGCATGGCAGCCAACCCGTGATAACAACTGATCGTGTGTCTCCAATCCGGCCCCGTTCCTTTGGCCAGTATCAAAGAGGCCCATAGAACATTGCAAGAGGCTGACCGTCCGTCCTTCCTTGTTCGGTCTAATTGAAGTTCTACTGTACGGGTCCATAATAAGCCCCAGCGTTCATGTAATATGTCTGGGTCCATTCTTGGGCTTGGATCATGTATTGGGAGAAAAAGAGGCCGACAACAGTGGAAATCGAACTGGGATTCCTTAATATGGCCCGTATCCTTTACTCTTAAGGGTAAGGTTTGATTAAAAATCACTCTCTCTGAATTCCTTACTTTATCCCTGATGCAGTTCCTCATAAACGGATCCGTGGTCCAAATGGACAGGATAGGATCGGCATAATTTGGACCCCATCTTAGGGTAAACCTTATCCCTTCAAATAGCAAGTCTACGCTATTAATGATCCAGGGAAAGTCAAAAGGAATCCGTTGGACTGGTTGGGAACCTCCTTGTTTCCCTATCTGTTGTATGCGCCATCTCCCCAGGGTCACAGGAGACATAATGCATTGCACGAAATTGTTTGGTATTGTATTCGTGAGATCCAGTGCTCTTTCCTGGGTTTCATTAGTACAATAATATGCTGCTGTTCCGCAGGCTTGTCTGTGGTAATCCCAATCTTTTGTGGGTTCGTCTAAGGGTACTTGCTCATATCGTAATGGTATTACAATATTACCTTGTTCGGTCCGTCGAGTTTTCTGTCTGGGTTTTAGTGGTCGGGTCTGTCTGTGTCGTCCTGCTGTGTCTAGATTTACTGTCTTTGAGGTCTCTTGTCTTTCCGCCATTTCATCCATTTCATCCATTTCATCCATCTCTGCTGTGTAGTCGGAGGTGGTATTGGTACGTTCTCACTAGATGGTATCTCGTCAGGAGAAACACGTCTTAGTACTACGACTGTAGCGCCCACAGACTGGATATTTTTGTAGGGCACGATTACCATCTGTACTATAAGCTCCACCTCTAGGTGGTCCTCCGGTTTCCAGGGTTGACTTGTTCTATTGGCTATTGTGCCCGGCCGCTGCAAAACCCCTTCTCGTCGCCAATCCTCAGGGGTTACTTTGAATGGCTTTCTTTTCAGTATTGCCATAGATTCATGACTTCCCCATCCATCCAATGTAGTGGCTAAGTATTTGAGATGACTTGTGGAAACTCCTCTTTCTTTGGATATTTGTAAGGGGGTAACAGGAATATTGGGATCTCGGATGACTTCATTAATTAACCGAGCCCAGTCCGTATTTTCCCACGGACCAGACCACCCTGCCCGTATAGCCCTTTCTTGTTGATCCTCGGGCAGTTGTTCCATACTAGCTAATTGGAGGTATTGGGCAGGCTCACGGTACACCCGAAATCCTTTCTTGTGGTGGGTAGCTCCCATTGGTGGTTGTCTTTCCTCACAAAACGTCTGATCCTCCGGCCAACAATGTCGAATTGCTTCTTCTAAGCGTGAAAGGTTGTCCTTCATACAAGAGGCCGGGGGAGCAGTCGGGGCTGCACGTTCAAAGGATTGGAACATTTGCTCTTCTGACTGACCGTGGCAACTCGTATCCTCCGTTTGCTCTTGGGCACTATCTGAACAGGAGACGAGGATTGCAGAGGGTACTACAGTCCCTAATGGCCTGGGTATATCATAGAGATTTTTATCTCCATCTCCTGTATCTGTATGGGAAAGGTTATTATCCTCGGATAATGGCGGCAGAATGGGTGCAAACCCAACTTTTTGCTCTGGAGTCATTTCTTCCAGTGGTTCAAAAAACCGCCTCACCTCCCATCCTTCTGCTGGTGGTAGACTACGTAAACGTTCGTCCTCCATCATCTCTATACACCAGTCACAATCCTTGATGTTTTCGCCATCCCATTCACATCTGCATCTCGAGTTCCGTGACAGAGGGTCATCTAGGCTCCATTGAGTGTATACCATAGTCCTTGGGAGTATTTTAATGCGACAGTTTCCACAAATGATTGCATCCATTACTTTTACCGGGGCTGGCATTAAGTTCTGCATCTCTTCTTTCTTTGGTTTAAAAGCCATGGGTCTCAGCTTCCCTGGGCCCTCGTATAGGACGGACAATCCCGTGTCCTTACCACAGAGGATACATGTACTCCCTATTTTTCGCCACACAAACAACTCTAAAAATCCCGTCAGGTAGCCTCGACGGGCATAATGTAGTTTGGACAGGGCTCTTCCAGCCCATATTCCTTCAATTCCTCTTCGTAGGATTACTGCTGCTTTCACATTGGCCAATTTGATGTATGGTATTTCGGTTAATCTTGTACGTCTATCATCATTATGTAATGATGAGGTTGTCTTCCCTATCTGTTTTGCCATCGTGATTCCTAGTCGTCCTTAGTCTGAAATCGGTTTGAGTTGGCTCACTCCTTGTTATCCCTTTCTTATTTAACAACACTGTGTTACTATCGATGATCCTTGTCACAATATCTTGTATTTCGTATTTCGGTTTTACAGCTGTTCCGGAGGGATGATCTCTTGCCTTCACCCAGACTCGTTGTCCTACATAAAAAGGTATTTTTGGCTGGTCCACCTCTGTTTTGAGCTTTGGAAGCCGTCCCACCTTTTCTGAGGAGAAGGGGCGTTGATTTAGCTCCTGGGAAGGGGAGGGTCTCTGAGCACGATGTCGGTCGTTCAATGACCACCATTTTAGTACTCCATAACTTAGTGTTTTCATTTTTTCCTATCCATAATTTAATTAGCCCTATTGTTCTTTCTACTACCCCGTTGGCTTGAGGAGTGTATGGGGGCGAATAGATCCTTTCCACTCCGTGCTGCTGACACCATTGATCCACTTGTTTGTTACGAAAATGGGAGCCGTTATCGGTTCGTAATTCCTTGGGAACTCCCAAATCACTGCAAACTTGTATCAACATATTGACTACACTGTTGCCGTTGGCTGCTCTAACTGCCCTGGCCGTCACATATCCTGACATTGAATCTACTAATACAATTATGTATTTCTCACCTTTTGTTCCCTTAATACCCATAGGGCCAGCTACATCCATACATACTGAACCCCAAGGTATGGTACTTTTTATGGTGAGACCATCTACTCTTTGTCCTCTTCGTCCGGCATTGTATTGTCCACACTTCACACAGTTTTTTAGGACCTGCCGGATCTTCTTATCTGTGATACTGAGCCTACTTTCCACCAATTCCCTCCGTGTTGGTTTGGCTCCGGCATGGCCCAATCCCTCATGGACGGCCAGCACGACCTTTTCCACGGACTTGTCTGGGACTACTTTCCCCAACGGGGTTTCTTCCCAATCCTCGATATCGACGAACACAACTTTCCTTAATTGAACGTAGCGATCGACGTTTTGGTTCCCTTGCCAGTGTTCCCCTTCCTTGGTGTGGGCCTTTTGATGGATCACCTCTAAATCTAGCGTGTGTCTCATCTGTGCTATCTTGGTCCACAACTCGTAGTGCGCTACTTGTTTTCCTTTCGCTCCTTCAAACCCATTTTCTTCCCAGATTGTGAGGTCCTCCTTTAGCGCCTGTACACAGTAATGACTATCAGTGATAATTCTAGCCCTTTTTATATGTCGTTTCTCTAGTTCGAGAAGTCCTTCTAGAATAGCTGTTACTTCTCCCGCTTGAGCACTACCTTCTACCTTTCCTCTCTGTCGCCAGATTTCTCTGTCTTTATGATATAGGATATATCCCCAATAGGCTTGATGATCCTGTGCCTTCTTGGATCCATCCGTATACAATGTCCACTCATATTGTCCTATTTCACTAGGCTCTTGTTTCTCCGGGCTCTGGGATGTTTGTTGTATTGTACCAATTTCCAAATCGGGGTCTAGAAGAATGTCCTCCCATCTTCCCCACCTGGTATTAGTAGCTTTGGTACTTTCTATAGTCCCTTTACGTAAGAACCTATGAACGTTACTTTGTGTGGTTATCTTGATTTGTTGTCCCTGTGCTAGGTCTTTCAGTGAGCTCCAATAGCGTGCTATCACAGCTAGTTCTTTTTCTTCAGCTGGATATTTCTGCTCTACTGTAGTTAGCACATAACTCCATAGGGTTACTAGTTGTTTTCCTTCGTTGCATACGGTTACTACGGCGTCAGTGTCTTCTAGGTTGATTTCTACCACTAACCGTGTCGTAGGATCTCTTGGTTGCAACCGTACTGCCTCTCTGATTGCTTTTTTAAGTATTTCGAGGTTGTTTTGGTCCGTTGCCGTCCATTGGAAATCTGTCTCGTCCTTTTTCCGTAGACATGCATATAGGGGCTTGGCATATTTCTGGTAGCTTGGCACATGATCTCGTACGTAATTACATAGGCCTAGTATTTGTTGTAATTCTCTGATGGTTGTTGGAGGAGTTATTTTCTCAATTTTACTTCTATATCCATCTGATAAACCTAAATCCGTGGAGATTTGGAAGCCTAAATAATTTACTTGAAACTTGCCGAATTGACATTTGGTTAAATTCAATTTCAACCCTGCGTCCGATAAACGTTGTATTACTTTCTCCAAAAGCTCCAGGTGTTCCTCTTCTGTATCATTGGCAATAAACACATCATCTATATAGATAGTGACTGGGAGTCCTTCCAACACTTCCATTACCGCGGACTGGAACACGTTAGGAGAATTTTTGTAGCCTTGGGGCAATCTTTGCCACACATATGCCTTTCCTCGGTGCGTAAATACTGTTTTAGCTTGAGATGGTCTTGCCAATGGTAGGGAAAAGAATCCATTCGCTAAATCTATACAGGATTTAAATTTTCTAACCTTCAGTGTTTTCAAGGCTCCTTGTGGGTTTATCAGACTTGCTTTATTCGCCACTGTTCTTCTATTTAAGGCTTTAAAATTGATCACGGGTCTCCATGAGCCATCAGGCTTTTTTACGGCTTGTATGGGACTATTTGTCATAGGATTGGGTTCTTCTCTTATTATTCCTAATGCCGTTAATTCGTTTACGATCAAATCCATTTCTTTTATGGCATCCGGGTGTAAGGGATATTGGCGCACGGCCGGGTGTACTCCTCCTATAATAGTGTGAGTATAATGTGTTGATAACGTTCCACAATCATTTTTAAAGTGGCTGATTTTCGCCTTTTTTATAATGTCCCCTAATTTTCCTTTTCCCTGCTCAGTGAAATCGCTCTCCTTGACTTTTTCTTCTATGGTGGTGGGTACATTAATGGTTTTATACCATGATCGCGTTACAATAGGGTCATCAGGTGTAAGTCCAATTCTAAGCACTTTAGTTTGAAGATTTAATAATCTTTTTCTCATGGGACGTCTTCTCCTCTTTGGTTTCTGTAATTCCTGTAAATCCTCTATGGTAACTAAATCATTAGGGCCTATGAGCCATATTACTCCTTTCCAGATGCCACATGGCATAGTTCTTGTTTCACCATTGGCTAATTGTACTTTTAGGTGTCCGATTATTTTCAGGTTTCTACGGGTCATTGACACCTCTGCTCCGGTGTCTACTAGGTAAGGTTTTCCATCTACTATAGTATAGATATTATTCCCTTCCCAATACGCACCGTCTATCGTGACCCGTACCTGTGGTTCCATCAGTTCTTAGGCCCTCCGGCCGCTCGATCCCGATCGGCACGGAGAGCGTCCTTCCCTGCCTTATCTAATTGAAGGTAATCTTCATGGGAAAGGTATGGGGGTTTTCTACCGGTGAGTGGCCTTCCCCCTCCTAGGGGTGACCCTTCTTGTGGTTTCCGTGGCGGTTGAGTGTCTCTTTTTCCTCCAAATCCTCTATCTATAGGGCTCTGTCGGTCAAAATATGATTGGTGGAAGGTCCTCGTCCGTTGTTGGTCCTGTGGTTTAGGCTGACTACGAGCTAAATGGTCTTCTTGCTGAGCATAAGGCTCGGAGTTCCTATCATCTCTCCAAGGGCTTCGCTGGGAAGATGATGCGCTTTCTCGTTTCTGTCTATTTCCCTGTCCATAGTTGGCGGGCTGTGCTCCCCGAAGGCGTTTTTCTCGGGACAGATGTTCTTCACAATCCCATTTTTTTACTGCTCTTTCCACATCTCGTGGTGTCACATCCTCCGAGGTCATGCATAGAAAAGTCGCCTCTGATCTACGCCCTGTCATGATCTTTTTTAACACTGGTAGAGTTCTATTTGTGGTTACCTGGTTTTGTACTTGATGCCATACAGTTGCTAAGGGTTGCCCGTTGTTAAGCGCCTCCTGGCTTCGATGAATTAACTCGTCTTCTTCGTCGACCTCCACTATAGTCACCATTCTATCGAAATGTTTTTGAGCCGGTTCATGATCACTCACGTCCTCTCCTGTTACTCTCCCTAACCATAATCGTTTTGCCGCTTCCCCGCAATCCTGATTATTCTTCACCTTGGTCCACACTCTTTTCAAATATCTAATTCTGTCCTCATTTGGTCCTGGTTCGGGTACTGCTAAATTCAACAACTGCAGTCCATGTAAGGGGCTAATAACTCCTACAGACATAGGTTTTGGGGGATCAAATCGAGAAATCCCCTGTAACTGATACTGAGGAGTAGAGACAGTTGGTATATGTTCTTCAACTAGGGCCTTTGTCGGGAGAGCAGTAGGCATTGGAGGTGTAGGTTCTGGTTCTGAATCTTCATCTGGGGAATTGTCGGTTTCCTTCCTTTTTTCTTTCTGAGCGGCCCGTATCGCTACTGGTTTCAATTTATACCTTAGCGCATCATATACTACCTGTACTAACGTATTCCTAAAGTTTTTTGTGAGGCTCCCGCAATCAATCAAAGTGGCTACCGACGGCATCATCACAATGTTTGCCCATTCACCTTTTTTCATGGTTACCTCTAATGTTAATGGGTCCTCGCAACCTTCCTTCCAACTATCAGGGATCGGACGGTTCTTCTGTCCTACTTCTGGCATATAGACTTTCCTTCCATCGTATGTTACTAACGGTCCATACCCTTCCTCTCTCGCATGTTTCCTGGTATGGGCTGTGATATCGAACAGCTCTACTTTAGCGGTGGGTCTCCTATGATAACCTGTTCTTAAGTCAGTCACTTTCATTCCCTTCTCTGCTGTAGAGACCCAGGAGGGATGGTCACTTCTATCCTCTCCTTCAGGCTCCGCTAAAGGCTCTGAGACGTGTTCTGATCTTGGAGTAGATATGTTCTCTCTAGACAGTTGCTCTTCAGGTGTGCTCCATAGCTGTCTTGGTTCCGGGCTTTTTCTAAGCTTATCTAGGTTCCTTTTGGGGGTTTTCTGGTGATCACGGAGTTGAAGACTAGGTGCCGTCGAATCAGAATAATCAACTCTCTTCACTGTGCACACTGCCTCTTCCTCACTGGTACCTAACTCATAGGATTCCTGATCTATACTATAGTCCTCCGGGCTCTTCTTCTCTATAGATAATTTGCTTAGTCTTTGGATTATTTGTTCTCTCTGTTGTTGTGCTTGCTCTGGATGAGTTACCTGCACTATCTCACAGGCTTCTTCTTCAGCTGTCGCATGTCCGTACAGATTTGCTTCTACTGCTAGAATAATTTTCTCTGCCTCCTTCCAATCCATATTATCTTGCCTGACCGCATCATTACAGATCACCGTCCTTCTCGACTGTTGTTCGGCGGCGCGTAAGAGCCCTTCCCTTAGTGCGCCTATAATTTTCTCCTGTAACTCAGTTAATGTTTCGTTCGGTGGGCTTTTCCGTATAGGGACATGTATTATTGAATGATAATCTGTCTCTCCTCCACTGGTTACTCTAGCCCATTGCCTAGGTGTCCGTTTAAGTTCCTCTTGCACCTCTTTTCTATATCCTTTCCTTCCTGCCTGCGTTATCATTTGCTCCGCGAAAGAGCTATTTATGGCTTGTAAGGTTTTATCTGTGAGGACTATCAGGACATCTCCATCTAGTTTCCATGGGTCTCCTTCCCATCTAATTAGAGTGGTTCCGCATGGTCTCACTTTCTTTCTATTAGGTCCAGGTACGGGTTGGAGTGGTTGTCGATATTCATAATCTGGTATGAGATTTTCTTGATGTTTTTCCTTTTTCACTGCTTTCTTTGGGGTTGGAGCGCTGTCCGTCCTGGGGGGAGTGCTGGGGGGGCAAGTCTTCTTTTTTTTCCTATTCTTCCTTTTTTTAGTCATGTCACTATCCTTAATCTCTTGTATTCTTTCTGCTATCTCCCTATGACGTGCCTCTAATTCTTCTATGGTTCCCTCTCGCAACGTGGACAGTAGGTCTAAATATCCCGTTTGTTCCAACTCTTCGGGCGGGTCGAGGGGCTCTAACTCCTCTGATCGTCTCTTTACCCTCCCTGTGTAGGGGCTCTGCCTGCCTCCGGACGGTCCCTCTTCAGGCTCCTCCTCTTCACCTGAGGACTCAGAGTCGTGGTCATTATCATGTGCATCATAAACATGTGAACGGACTGATATTACACTAATTGCGTCTTCCTCCATTTTCCGGCACCATGCTTCTAATTGTTCGATTATTATTTCGTAATGTCTATGGTTTTTAATGGGCTTCGTGTCTTCATCCACGCGTATAGCGTCTATTTTCATAAGTTTTGCAATAAAACTTACCCATCCATCTAGAATATTATTGGGGCTTATTAGGACTTTTATGTTTCCCCATCTCTCACCATTATTTTCTAGTCTCTCAACCCAGTCGCTCAACCATTTCTTTCTTCCCACTACTCTGGTCAAATCTCCTGGTCCAGTTGGTATGATAATCACGGGTTCTCCCCGCTCGGGCTGATGACATCGATAGAAGCCTTTGTCCGCGAGGTCCTTGGCAATGGCTGGGAAAAGGATTTCAGCGTTCACTGTATGTAGTCTTTCTATCATCGACTTTATGGCTGGATCCCATGTCTGAGGACCTCCTCCATATAATAAAACCCTACATGGTCCAATACTGTGTCTAGGTAGTCTTATTGGGTCCAACGTTCCTCCTAACTCTGAGGTCCCTACGTCCAAATCTGACCTATCCTCATCGTCCTGTTCTTCTTCTTGTCCTTGAAGCGCACTAGTCGGGGAATCCACTGGCTCTGGGTCCGTATTAACGTCTTGTTCTGTCCTGTTCGCCATATCGAGTCGTTTCCCTCTCTGGGCCTCCCTTAGCGCATCGGGCAGGGGAGAGAAGTAGACTATTTGGTTATGCTCTCGTCAGTACGGTCTTCCGTTCTACGAGTACCTATTCTTTCCTTGTCGTTTTCTCGTTCGACGTCGGAAGTCCCGGTCTGTTTTCTTTTCATAGAATTCAGCACCGGCGGTGGTGTCTGCTACCCACAAAACCTCCCACCTAGTTTCGAGGCTGCTCGCTACTGCATGCCCTCACGGGTCGTTCACTGTCCAGCCGTGCACTTCACTCGGGTCCAGTAAAGAGCGCCTCCATCACGGTACACATCTTTCTGGATTCTTCCGAATTCGTTCTCGCAGCTGGGGGTTCCTGAGCACAACGATTCTTCTTCGTAGTTGCCCCACGTTGGGCGCCAAGTGTTAGATCCGTCACAATGTGAAGCTTGTTGTCCAGTAACGGTTGTGAACAAGCCGGTGAGGAGATTCGCCCAGCCCCTAACTACTCTGTACCAGACGCCTATCCCGCTTGCTCCGGCGCCCTACCCCTGGGCATAACCCTGGCCAGGACCGTGGCTGCCGGCCGCGTCTGTATAGTAGCTCTCCTCTGGGATCCGTGCGCTTGGAAGTTTGCTGGGATTATTTAAGAGTTTGGAAAAACAACTCTAAGGATATGTTTTATTTATGAGGACTAGGTAACCTCTCAGAATCACGATGTCAGATACAGCTCCAGTCCAATTGATGTCCAAAGGAAGAAGATGTCGGGAAATGACAAAAAGGATTAAATTGTTTTATTGTCTTTGCTTGCGGATTATAGGAGGGAACATTGCAAATTACTAAAAAGTCCTTCGATATATAAAATCAAAAGGACATATAAAATAAACAAAAGTATACTTTCCAATAATAATTGACAATAAAAGAAAAAACACCGATCACACATGTTGCTTACTTGTGATGAGAAGCCGAATGAGTTCGTAGGGGCGCAGAAGGAGTAAAAACTCCTTCTACGTTTTGAGAAAAAACCTAATCAATTTCTTTCCTAATCGTCCCTTTTGCATGTATAAGTGAGCCTACATAGCTGTCCCAGCTATGGGAGGAATCCTCTCCGGAGATTGAATATTTCTAGGCTAGCTTCTAAAAACACATGTCTATCTGAGGTGTTCTGAGAATGTTCTATCTCTTTTCAGTTTTCTGCTCCAATTCGTTCTATTCGTCTATAGGCTATTTTATTTCTTCCGGAGGTCCGGGTTGACGTCCTGCATGGAGTCCCCGTAGTAAGGATTCCTCTTCGTTCTGTTCATATGCAGGTTCTTTTATAGGACTTATAGTTCCTCCCTTTTCATGTCGTAATATTCCATTACACTTCTACTGACGCGTATAGTTCTTATCTCTCGGCTTCTAGGTACTTTTTCCTCTTGGCCCATCTGGCGTCCTATGCTATCACTAAGTGGTTTGATTACCACCATCTCCTGGGTTCTTTATGTATTTACCACCTGTTTTTATTATGGCTTTTTAATTACCGAGTGATTCGGTTTCCGAGAAAGCACCTAAAAAGATCCGAAAGTCACATTAGACCTGATGGATGAGCTTATGTTCCCAAGCACCATTACATGCCTGAGATATGCATTTCATGCTAGACATGCACTCATAGTATCATAAACCTGTTTCTTCATTGAATATGATCTTCCTAGTTCATATCTCGTGTACAAAACAACCCATATCCGTTAACGCCAAATCTCATATCTAAGCCTCGTATTAGAGTACAACACAATACATCAGTGCGTAGATTATAAGACCATACAGCAGTGCGTGAAGACAAAAGTTGATATATCTCAGTGGTCAGGACAAACAGGAAGTGATATATATCAGTGTAGACAAACAAAAAGTAATATATCAGTGTTGAAGACAAAATGATATAAGGTAGCGCGGTTTACATACATCATGAGGCCTTGACGTTGTTACCAGTATAATGTGAACCCGTGTTTTCAAATGTATACATAAGACAGTGCTCAACCTAGTAAGTGCCCTTATATAGTACACAAGTGTTCTTATAAAATCAGTTGTCGTTGTATCAGTGCTTATTGGCTAACATAGGATATACCAGTAGATATCAATCGACAATAACATCATCCCTTTTTGACTCATGTTATATTACTCATATCCACGTTTTTAGACACTGTCCGGGTTTCGATGAATCAACCTTACTTGACAGTATGCTGACATGTTTTTCTGAAAATGTTGTGTTTGTATGTGTCTGTGTGTGCTTGCCTTTGTTAAATATATATATTGTGTGTGTGTGTGTGTGTGTGTGTATGTGTGTGTGTGTGTGTGTGTGTGTGTGTGTGTGTGTGTGTTTATTGACATCTGCATTTATGGCAGGGCTTTGTGAAAAACCCTGTGCACACTGTGGTCGAGAGAGAGAGAGAGAGAGAGAGAGAGAGAGAGAGAGAGAGAGAGAGAGAGTGAGGGGGAGGGAATACAGCAGAACTAGAAATGGAGAGCATTGTGATCTTCAACAAGACAATTTTTCACTGGAAGAGCAAGGCCTTTTGTAGGATATGGGTGTGCATGGTCGTGTGTGTGTGTGTGTGTGTGTGTGTGTGTGTGTGTGTGTGTGTGTGTGTGTGTGTGAATTAAGAAGTGAGAGAGAGAGCGTGAGAGAGAGGGGGGGATGTATGGCTGCTTCTATTGAATACAAAACACCAAAGGCAAGGAAGCAAGGTTGGAAAGTGGACCTGATACCCAGATATAGGTCATCATCATTCCAGCCTAGACTTTGCCTGCATGGAACTAACTCTCTATGTAACGTAAGTAACTAAGAAGTAACTAAGAAGTAACTACACAAATCAGACTTCAGATTAATAATGTTAAGTCTGATGGAGGACAAGCCCAAATCTGGGCAAACTGTTTCTCTTTCCTTCGCTTCATCTTGTTTACACAAATCATGTTTCTGGAGGCAGGGATCTGTGAGTGTGTAACTGGCAAAAACAATTACCTTCCGAAAGCTTCATCCACTTCGTAACCAAACAGGACACATGGTGTAACTCCGCCCCTTTCAGTTTTGGATGTCCGTCCCTGTTTGATCTGAGATTACTAAGTAACTAATCAGTTACTACTTGCGTTACTACTAAGTGATTACTAAGCAAATGAGCACCCCTTAGCTGCTCTTCGTGGTTCTTTCAAACTGGGAAAGAAGTGTTCATGTGCTGGTGATGGTGCAGGGAGGGGGGAGGGTTGGGTTGGGGGGGATGAAAGCCAAGGGGTCTACCGTTGCGGATCAGAGCTGGGGCTGTATGTTGACAATGTTAACTCCTCTCCTTAGCCTTTGTTCACTCACAGACCCTGCTCTCCCTTTGATCATTGTGATCCCAGAGAGGATGTGGAGAGGAAGGGTTCAAGGCTCTGGGGATGGGGGAAGGGGGGGGGGGGGGGGGGGGGGGGGGGGGGGGGGGGGGGGGGGGGGTCGGCATCTAGAAGAATCTCTTGCCCTCGGTCCTGATGAGAGAAGAGAGGGATGGAGGAGGAAGAGGGAGATTGGAGGAGGGAGGGAGATGTCAAGGCGACTCACTTAAAGTGTATTTTTATAACGCTTTAATCACCACTGCGCTCTCAAAGTGGGGATCACAGGCACACATGCTCAATTCGGAGTTAGACACAGGAACCCTCCCCCCATATAAAAAATAAGCCTGGTGGGAAAAGTGAGAAGAATACCTGGTTTATTCAAATGGTTGGGGTTGCTGCAGAACTAAATACAATTACTGTGTTCAAGACAAATCGAACCTGCAAAAACACGACCTCCGACCTATTCAAGATAAATTAATCAGTTGTCCAACTCGTCATTATAGGTTGGAAATTCGGGTATCATTATCAGAGTTCTGGTTTGTACAACTTGATGTTATTGACGTCAATAGCCCAGTTGACGCCCCCCCCCCTCCGAGTTACTTTACAGCGCGAACGCAAAGACGTCGGAACACTCCTACTTGAAGCTTCCGAGTTCTGAGCCGTTTTGAACGCGGTATGTATGTCACGTTACGCCACAGCCTGGCATTACAAGCAACCCCGAAGCCCTGATGCCTGATTCCCATCCAAACACAGGAGATTCATCCTGTTCATTTGTTAGTTATCCACATGCAAACACATGTCGACATTTCAGCCAATCACTGTAATATCCCCACTCGCATTCGCAATTACTCAGTGAGAAGAGCCCTGAACACACACACACACACACACACACACACACACAAATGTGCAAACAAACACACGTGCATACACACACATGCACACACACATGCACGCATGCACACACACGCCTCGTCTCTGCTATTAAAAGCCAGATAGCTGTCAAGCATCTGATGTGGAAAGGCAAACGCAAAGGCAAAGCAGGATTTGAAACATTAGCATTCGCCCAATAATTCCCTCCTTAATCCCACCACTAACACTGCAGTAGGGACCTGTTCTAATTGGGGAACAGATAGGATGAAAGCTCCCGGATACTCTGTGAGGGAGAAAAAAAAAGAGATGTGGATTAATTAGCATTGTTCCCGACCCAAAAAGGTACACACACTAGGGAGCGTGATGTGTACAAATGTGTATTTTCTGCCTCAATGTGTTTTCTAGGGTGTCTGCTTGCTTGCACGCTTAGCTGGCATGTGCATGTGTGATTGTGTGTCTGTATGTGTCCCTATGTGCACATGCGTGCCTGCACGTGAGGCAATGTGCGTGCGGATAATTGTTAGTGTGGCATATGAAGCCAGCCACCTTGTCGGTGAACTCTGTGCCTTCATAAAGGAGCGTGTTTGATTGGATTCTCCTGCTTTTAATCACCTCTATTTTTACCAGCCGCGGTGGGACCCAGCTAATTACAAACAGGGATTAAAAGAGAACGTCAACATGTTAAAAACATGCAATCAAGGCTCGTCTAAACGCTCCCACATGGAGGTGGAGGCCCTCTTTATGTAACCTGTTAGCTATGTGTGTGTGTGTGTGTGTGTGTGTGTGTGTGTGTGTGTGTGTGTGTGTGTGTGTGTGTGTGTGTGTGTTTCTGTGTACATGCAGCTTATTAAAGATTTACTGGTTACACTTTACATGACCTTGTCCTTCTAACAGTCATTGCATATGTAATAAGCAATGTAACAACCTGTTACAGCATGTATTTCATATGTATAACATTATGGAACAGCCTAACCCTATAACCTCATTTGGAACCCCCTTTTCCCCTATTCATAACCTCAACCCCTTACCCTAACCACCCTTCAGGAGCAGTAAGATCCGGTTTATTCTGTGTTTTGCAGAAGTTTGGTAAAGAACAATTGTTTGCAGGAAACAGGTGATGAAAGATTGCTGCCTACGCATCAAAAACAACCCTTTTCTGACCCATGAAAAAGTGGTACATGTGAAATCAGTGTTTGCTTTTTAACGAAGACCTTCATGTATTAGTTGTTCTATTCCTTCGGAAGTAAGTAAATATATGTGAAGAGGAAGCAAAACAAATGCCCACGTTCCCCACAACTCTTATTTTGTGTTTAATCCTGGTTTACTGACAACATTGAGAAAAAAGTACTTAATTGGCCAGTAAAAAACCCTGGCCAATGGTCAACAAACCAATCAAACACCTTCACCTCTTCAAATCTCCCAAATCTTCAAATTCACACCAGAAACATTAAACAAAAGTAAAATTGCATGCAACCTCACTATTGATAATCCATACCTCCCCACCACGATGCAAGTCACCACCCTGGATGCATCATCCTGCCGTCCATCCTCACCATAGACGTCATACTGAGGCTTCTGGGAAACATAGTTGCCATGTGGATCTTCCGCTGGAAGCTCAAAAGCTGGAATCCCAATGCGCTGTTCCTCTTCAACCTTGTCATTGCTGACCGTGTTGGTCAGTTTGCCACTGAGGATGTAGTTAGATGCTGTTCCATAACTTTATTACATATTAAGTCCATGCTGCTACATTGCTTACTGCCCAGTACTTGAGTAATTACACTGTAACCGGACGCTAATGTAAAGCTCAGCCTGAATGGTAATATTGTTTTGTCCATCAGTCCATCCATCCCGCTTTCCGACACGCTGATGGGCGCACTCTGAATGTGGGATTTCACTGTAAGGCCACAAGCTCAAGAACACACACTCACGCACACTCACACACACACACACACACACACACACACACACACACACACACACACACACATACATACTCACGCACAAGAACACCCCCCCCCCCCCCCCCCACCCACACACACACACACACACACACACACACACACACACACACACACACACACACACACACATAGTATATATACACAGTCGTCCAAATGAATACACTACCACAAGGAGACGAGTTGTTCCACTCGTAGCTGCATTTGTATAATAGTTTGTCATTTTATAATGTTTTTCCGCCCACAGCGAATTAATTGACTCGGAGGACGCGTATACCGAAAACATAGGCACGCCTTTGCCCACTCCCCTGGCCGCTATTCCCTGGGCGACGGAGCACAGGCACGGGGGGATATTAATATTTAGAATCATTGCTGCCGCGCGGCGGCCCGAAAGGCTTTTAAGCGATGCTCGGATAGTTTGCCGCGTTCATCAATGCGGCGCGTTTCCCCGCATCTCGCCGGCGGCTAATGTTCCTCGCACCGCTCATTGCCGGGTAAAATGGCTCCATTAGCACTGAAGCCCCGCAACGTAATGACACGCAGATGGACCTCCGTCCGCCACACAAGCTCAGCTCACTTAGTGGCGAGAAGAAATTGGAGGGGAGAGGGGAGAAACACGGGTCTGCGGTCGTGTTTCAACCATTTGTGTTTTTGTTTGCCTTGTCTGGATATAGAATAGCATATAATGGAATAAACGATAATATCCCTTAATAGAGTAGGCTAGAACAAAGTCGGCCTGCTTTCAAGAGCATTACAAGGTGTGTGTGTGTGTGTGTGTGTGTGTGTGTGTGTGTGTGTGTGTGTGTGTGTGTGTGTGTGTGTGTGTGAGAGAGAGAGAGAGAGAGACAGAGAGACAGAGAGAGCGAGAGAGAGTGTGTGTGTGTGTGTGTGAGAGAGAGAGAGAGAGAGACACTCAGAGACAAAGTGAGAGAGCGAGATTGTGTGTGAGTGTGTGTATGTGTGCGTGTGTGTGCATGCGTGTGTGTTTAATCATATATGTGTCCTGTTATGTAGGTATACCTGACCTGTGTGCGCATGCAGGGATCTGACGCAATTTATTTTGGTAAATAATTGTGTGAGCGTATACTGAAAGCCCTCCTCCCTCCGCGGGGATAACGTCCAGCGCGCACTCAGTTATGAAAGAAATGCTCGGTAGCGCGGGGCCCCACAGGAGCCGCCGGAGCACGGCGATATGACGGCGCAGACCGCCGCTCAAACCCAGACACAGAGCTGCGCCCGTGGCTGTCGCTGACACCAGAACCAACAACAAGTGAGATAATCCCGGCCCCGAGAGCCAACGCACGTCAGGCTCCGAGCGCGCGTCTCGGTCGCTACGCCGTCACAAATAACAAAATAAAGACCCGAAGTTCGCTACAACAAAGTGGAACAAAGTTTCGAGCATCGAAAAAGCAAAAAGCAAAAAGAAAATGCTACGCAAACTAGAAAATGCCTTTTTTTTTCAACCCAGACCCCCCACCCGCCTCCTCCCCTAATTACATCACATCCTCCTCTCGTGCTACGAGACGGCGGGAGGGCCTGTCGTTGAACGGCAATCAAACGGTCACTTTGTTGGAGTAAACGGCGCGTGAAAGGAGCCGTCGGAGTGCGCCTGAGAGTGGGAGTCCAGTCGGTGGAGGTGTGAAGAACGGCACCGTGGGTGAAGTGTCACAGAGAGAGCTCTCTCTCCCAAATCGGACTAAAATGCAGCCACAACAACCACAACCAAAATCTTCATTGAAATCCACCAGGCACAACAATGATGAGTATACGTCAAACTGTGTCACGTTTTCACTTCAACCGTCACTTGTGTTCGAAATATAAAGAATACAAATCCATCCATCCACCCATGGCACAATTAAAATGGGTATCTTTCTCCCTCTTTAATCAATTTGATCCATCGAGAAATTTCAATAGATTCAAATCGAAATCATGGCTGCAAAAAATAAATAAAGATTTACACATTTGGGCACAAAGACCATTAAGAAAGTTGAATATTTTGCAGGCGTACTTGAATAAAATGTGACCTTATGAATAAGAAATGATTGTAAAAAATCTTAATACCAACTATTTAGCACACAATTTCCTCAGTGCCTATTCTTGTGTTCGTGGGCGTGCACGTGTGTGTGTGTGTGTGTGTGTATATACGTGTGTATATGTGTGTGTGTGTGCGTGTGTGTGTGTATGTTTGTGTGTGGCATCCACCTGTGTTGATTATGACCCGTGAAAGAGTCCGGTCAGCTGACAGGACCCGAGACGGTCACGGCTGCCATCCTCATGACCACGGGCCCCGAGCCGCGGGGGGCCCCACTGCAGCGTGACCGAGAACAGAGAGGTGACGGATGGAATGGTGGGAGTCGCCATGGAGATGATAATTCATTAGAGGGAGAGGGGAGGGTTAGCGGGTGGCCAACGAGTGATGGGCTCTCCCAGCACATCCAAAGAGCAGCCGGCCGAGGCTGCAGGGAAACCTGCTAAACACAAACCTGTGGTCGCCCTGCAAGTACGTTTCAACAAAGAGGCAAATTCATAGGTAACACCTTACAATAAGGGTACACTAATTACCCACTAATTAACATTAGTTAATGCAGTAAAACATATTATATAGCATTGGCATAGGGGTTAGGGTTAGTGGGTTAGGGTTAATCTCTACAAACAGATAACTGCATTAGAGTGCAGAATCTGTAGGCACCGGGACAAGATTTTGGGATCGGAAGCGTTCTGGTCTCAGTTTGTACTCCGTTTGTACTCCGAGCACCATTGACCAATCACGTTTGAGCATGCTTTGGTTGCATGCAGGCAAACAGTCCGTGTGGAGAGTACCAATCTCGAAATCCATTGGCAACCGACAATGATTTTGCTTTTTGTAAGCTTTGATCTGTTCATGGAGATCAGCCGAAATGTCATCTGGACCTGAACCACATACAACATTTTAGACAGGCAGAGGGAAGAGAAAGTCTTGGCCCGGATATCTCTTATCCGTTATCCTGCCACACCGGAACCACAGATATATTGCCCATTGTCCCCAGCGGTAATTTGTCATCAGATGATCTGCGATGGTTTCTAAGGTCCGGATCCTATTAAATAATGTATAAATGAACCCCTAAATTAACATGAACACCATTAGTTAACATGAACACCATTAGTAAACATGAACACTATTAGTTAACATGAACACCATTAGTAAACATGAACACTATTAGTTAACATGAACACCATTAGTAAACATGAACACTATTAGTTAACATGAACATCATTAGTTAACATGAACACCATTAGTTACCATGAACATCATTAGTTAACATGAATACCATTAGTTAACATGAACACCATTAGTTACCATGAACACCATTAGTTACCATGAACATCATTAGTTAACATGAACACCATTACCTTAGTTAACATGAACACCATTAGTTACCATGAACATCATTACCTTAGTTAACATGAACACCATTAGTTAACATGAACATCATTAGTTAACATGAACATCATTAGTTAACATGAACACCATTACCTTAGTTAACATGAACACCATTAGTGAACATGAACACCATTACCTTAGTTAACATGAACACCATTAGTTACCATGAACATCATTAGTTAACATGAACACCATTGTCTTAGTTAACATGAACACCATTACAATAGTTAACATGAACACCATTAGTTAACATGAACACCATTACCTTAGTTAACATGAACACCATTAGTTCCCATGAACATCATTAGTTAACATGAACACCATTGTCTTAGTTAACATGAACACCATTACATTAGTTACCATGATCATCATTAGTTAACATGAACACCATTACCTTAGTTAACATGAACACCATTAGTTACCATGAACATCATTAGTTAACATGAACACCATTACCTTAGTTAACATGATCATCATTAGTTAACATGAACACCATTACCTTAGTTAACATGAACACCATTAGTTACCATGAACATCATTAGTTAACATGAACACCATTAACTTAGTTAACATGAACACCATTAGTTACCATGAACATCATTAGTAAACATGAACACCATTACCTTACTTAACATGAACACCATTAGTAAATAGTTAACTGTTAATTAACTGTTAGTTAATGCTCATTACTGCATTTGGTTAATTAATGTACCCTTATTGTAAAGTGTTACAAATTCATGTCACAATAATGATGATGATAATGAAGCTAATGGTAATACTAGTGCTAATAATAATCGTCATCATCATCATCATCATCATCATAGTGTTAAGAATAATAACATAATCTATAAAAGCAATAATAAGAAGCCAATTCAGGAATTCAGCGATATTCAGGTTTTATTATATTCAGACAACTTGTATGTGAACTTGTGCGGTGCCGAGACAAGAGCTCCCTCACCCTGTCACCACGGCCCAGCATGGGGGCCCTGGTGGATGAATGGGGCCGCCTCAGGATCTCTGCTGCCCAGATGTCTCTCGCTCTCTGCGGGCCCCGAGCCAGGCGGGGTGGCTCTCTCGTGACGCAAGGGCCTGATTGGATATGCCAACTTTAATTTACCGCCCCGAAAACACCCGTGGACACGGCGGGAGAGCAGCGAGCGAGGAGATTTAGCTCCGGAGGTGTGGGTGAACGGCAGCTACATGTTGCTGCGCTGGTTGTGCTGCGCTCTAAGCGTGTGGATATCTCACATGCTAATAGCTCTCGTTTGTGGTTAGGGGCTGTGTTTGAACGCCACCATTTTTAGCTAATTTACAAACCACTAATGGAAGAAGAAATATGCAATTATAGAGAAAAACTAAAAAGCTAAATGGTATTTAAGGTAATGAAGCCAAAGGAAGTGAGAGAATGGACTTCAAAACACACCTAGAGATGAACATTTTGTCTGAACAGAAGGAATTAAAGTAGTCCTTTAATATGGGAGTCAGTATGTCTCTATTTCTCTCTGCTTTTGGTAATGAGAATGTCCCCATGTATCCCACACTTCACTGGATAACAAATCTTACACAAATTAGTCCTTTAATTAGATAAATTGTGGCTTACTTGGTGTTGAAAGTGAAACCAAAAACTGCAAGTTCATGTCGACCTTTTCTGCTTAGCCACTAAACAAATCATTGGAATAAGCTGCAATTACGCTAAAACTACACACATTCATAGAAGCTAATTCTTTATTTGGGTAAAACATTTTGATTAAGCTTTTTACTTGAGTCATTGTTTACCATTAAAATCCCCAGATTACTTAAATTTCCCTCAAGACTTTGGGAATTGCATGAAACAAGGTATCAAAACAAAACTTGTTAAAAGTCCTCAAGCGATTTGACTAAACACTGACATAAAAGTCATGGTCTATTTTAAGACCCTAATAGAAATTGTGAATCGTGTCATTTAGCTGCCAATGTTATTCAAACTTTGCTCCCTAACTTTTTTAACAGCCCTGTTAGAGTTTGTTTGCATTTTGTGGTGTAATAGGCACATATTGCATACAAACCTTTTGGTTGGCAAAAAATAAATAAAAAAACTCTTCATTGTTTACTGCGAAAACAAAAATACACCCACAAATATTGTGAAATATTAATCTCCCCAAATAAAACCCACTGCAAGCCCTGTTCTTAAAGCACTTAACAGGGTGGTCGTGTGTTGTTAAAAGTCTGTCAAGAGCGTTTCGAAGCAGTGAACCAACATCCACCACCAGACAGGGGTTTGGTTCGGTCGATAAGTTCAACTGACATAGTGAGCAACATTCCCCCACAAATCCCCTCCTGCCTGCCACCATCTTACATGTAGACCTTTTTGTGGGGGATTTGAAAAATATATAAAATGTTTCACCTTAGCACCCTTTCATGTCCGGGTCCTCATATTCCAGCAAACACATCAACCCCCCCCCCCCCCCGCCCCCCCCCCCCCCCCCCCCCCCCCCCCCCCACCCCCACACCCCCACGAGAGAGTGAGAGAGAGAGAGAGGAGAGATAGATGGAAAGGGGGGGGGAGAGAGATAGAGAGAAAGAGGGATAGAGAGAGAGGGAGAGAGATGGAGAGAGGAAGCGAGAGAAAGTGACAGAGAGGGAGAAAGAGAGAGGAAGAGGGAGAGGGGGAGAGAGAGAGAGAGCGAGCTTGGGTGCTTCATGGCTCGTGAACGATGAGTTAATGGGATTAAGATGCCATCGGGGGCCGGGACGCAAAGGTCATCACGCAGCTACCTCCAGCCGTATGTCTGTGTTGATGTTCTCTGGGTTTTCCTTAAGAGACCAGATGTTCCCCCCTACGCCCCAACCCCCACCACATCCTACACCCACCCAGCACTGATGCACTCATGGAGCTTCACGGGCTACTGGCGTCAGTGACTTCCAACATCAACACTGCACTCAAACGCATGGGGAGAGCGGGAAACGGGGAAGGGACACGGGTGTGCTGTCATGGGGAGATGGTGGTACGGGGGAGGGAGAGGTGGCACTTGCATCGTGGGCTACGTCACCACGCTCCGCTTGGGTTTACGATTGATATGTATAAGTGTTTTCGTTCCATTCATAAATGTGTGTGTGTGTGTGATTGGGATTGTTGATGTGGATGGAGAGGGTTCTTCAGTGCAAGTCTGCGGAGATCTGTCCGTGTGTGTGTGTGTGTGTGTGTGTGATTGTTGATGTGGATGGAGAGGGTTTATTCATGCAAGCGGCTGCTATTTGTCCATGTCTGTGTGTGTGTCTGTGTTTTGCCTATGCATGTATTTTTCGGTGTGTGTGTGTGCGTGTGCGTGTGTGATTGTGGATGTGAATGGAGAGGGTTTTTCAGTGCAAGTCTGCTGGAATCTGTCCTTGTGTGTGTGTCTGTCTGTGTGTGTGTGTTTGTCTGTTTGTCTGTGTGTGTTTGTCTGTGTGTGTGTGTGTGTGTGATTGTTGATGTGGATGGAGAGGTTTTATTCGTGCAAGTCTGCTGCTATTTGTCTATCAGTTGCCCATGTATGTATTTGTGTGTGTGTGTGTGTGTGTGTGTGGGTGTGTGTGTATGTGAGCCTAAATTAGGGGGGCGGGGACACACTGACAAGGCTTGGGATCAATAAATAGGAGCAGGATTTCAGCTGTCACAGCTGAATGAATCCCCTGAAACGGCCCGGGTAACGAAAACAAGACTGACAGCTTCCATCTCTCCCAAAGCCGCCATTTTGCAACTGTCCCCATTTTTGTTTCTCTATGTGTGGGGTGTTTATGCGTGGGGAGTTTATGTGTATGTGTGTGTGTTTCCTAAGTCAAACGACTTGTCAAATAAATTGAAAGGAATCGTATATCAGAATGGCTACGGCCCTTTTGAACACACATACATAAAAGAGCCATCGCGTCAGAGAGATATGACAGGGACGACGATTTGTCATAAATTGTCACAATTGCACAGAATAGGAGGAAAGCGAAGAGCCAACATTCACCCTGGGTACAGTCCCAGACGACCTCTGGGAGAACCCAGACATGTGTGGATGTGTGTGTACAAAATGATAGTAGAAGAACTAGAGAGAGAATAAATATGCAATTTAGTCAAATGAAACTTCAGTGGATAGCTGATTAAAGGGGTGCTATTGTACAAATCCAACTATTAGTTGCCTTTACGAGCATAAAGAGTTCATTTGGGTCCATTACAACTGGTGGAAATTTGAACTCTGAAACCTTCCGTTTCTCTCCGTAGTCCAACCATAAAGTCGCTACCGAGAGAATTCAGATGACTTTTAATTTTGATAAATTTGAATCATTAATGACGTAGCGAATGGTTCTCCTCAGGTGAGCACTTCCTGGTCTATAAAACGATCCAGACCACTAGCGATACTTTGTGCGGTGGGTCGAGGCGATTCCATGATGTTGGGGACAGAGCAGAAGCAGAAGAACATCCATTATACAATAAAACATAATAATAAATAAATAAAAGAAAGCCGAAATCGCTGAACGATCTCCCTAAAGACTGATCACGATGGAGAGAGTGGGGAACACCCACTGAAAACGGCTTCTTTTCAGGCAAGTTCAGGGTTTGATACCACTCTACAGATGATGGATTGACCCACATTGTATTCAGAATCATTATTTTGCAGATTTGTGAATCCTAAAAAGTTCTGCAATAGGCCCTTTAAAAAAACATTCACGTGTGTCACGAGAAACTTGCCAGAAATCATGTGATTTCTATTTTTCACCCAAAAGTATCCAGGCTCTCCAAAAAATATATAGTTAGCACTTGATACAATGCTGGAGAAAAATGTAACTTTGGTTCCACAAAGCTCCAGGATTTAAAACTAAAGGAGAACATGACCTGTCTGGTCCTTAGACAGGAAACCAAAGTGTCACTCATTCACACCACACATATTTCCTTTTTAGTTGTTTGAAAGGAGAGATTGAATCCTTTGGTGTGAACAGAGGAGAGCTATGGAGAATCAGCTTCCGTTGTCGCCAGATTAGACTCGCCCAGTGGAGGGGCACATACGCACCTGTGCACGTGCGCACGCTTACACTCTCGCATATGCACGTAAAGATGCACGGACACACACATGCGCGGTCACACACGCACATGCAAACGTGTGCACACTCACACACTATTGTACAAAGATGTGTTACTAAACGGTTGCTATGACAACTGTTTCATGATAGGTGGGAGGGGGGATGGAGAGAGAAACATAGAGATTGCATTGAGGTTGGAAGCAAGTAGTGGAATCACATGGAAAGTTATCATATTGCAAACAATTAAAGAAAAGGTAATTCTGCTATTGAATTAGCCTGTGCCCTATAACCTGTAGTTTAGCTGTAAACCTTAGCCTGTAGCCTATGCCAGATGCAGAGATTCTCTAATGAGAGGCGGAACTCAAAGAGCAGGAAAGGAAACACTACAGCATCCATTTCCTCCTGTTGCAACATCTACTTCCCTCACAACAATGTTCATAACGGTCCTGGGATTATAACCCCCCCCCCCCCCCCCCCCCCCCCCCGGATTCTCTTTATAATTACAACCCTGGGGCGGGGGTTGTGGTTCCCGTATCGCTAGGTCTTAGCATGTTCCCACACACAGTCGATGTGCTGAAAACACATCATTAACGTATTAGCCGAATCAAAAAGCTCTCTCAAAAAAATTAACAAAAGTGCTAGAGGGGTTTCGTTGTGTCTGAAGCCCTCTTACGCAACGCCACGATGCAGTGTAGACAAAAGTGTTTCTGAACCCCAGCAGAGAGCCACTAGTTGGATGAGTCAGGCGGGTTTTTTTTGGGATTATGGGGGTGTGATGTAACAAATGGAGACCCACCATCAGAAGAGTGGGGTGGTGGAAACGAAAAGGGGGGAGTGTTCTTTTATCTAAATCGGCATCTAATTTGTTTCAGAATTATTTGAAATTGTGATAATACTAATACTAAGATGGACTCATAGAGCACTTTTCATTTGGTATCTCAAGGACGCTTTACAATAGAAAACTAAGAGGCTAGAATGAAATACATAAGAAAATGATACACATATATGATGGTTTGAATAGTGCGCATCTAGTACTTTGAAATTCATGATATTATTATTCAAGTAGAGGCTCTTTCTCTCTTCCTCTCCACCACGCTTGCATCAAGATGTTCCTAATTGATTGAGAGAAAATCCCTGGGTTGGTGCAGCTACAAAATGTTTTTTACTGGACTTAAACACACTCATTTAAAATAGGTTTCAACTAAAGTGAAATAGCGTGCATAATGTTTTTATATACTTTACAGACACAATTTATGTGACCACTAGACTTAAAAAAAATCGACATACAAAGTTGTATCGTTTTTAAGTTTTTCATTTTATTTAGTATAGACTCATTTTAGTAATACTTTGATTGTGCTGTGCAATGAAATCTCCAGGAATGTCTGGTGTTTTCTACGTAGTTCTCAGGCATATCACCAGACGTACCAGAGGCCTATACTTAGGAGCCAAATCTAGATTGTTAGCCAATCATATCGTCTGATTAAATATTACCGGTACTACCACTATTCAGCAACAGTTCACTCAAGTACAGACACAAAGTGATTGTTGGGTAATGTACTTAACTATTAGATGTCGAACTGGTTTTGTACAGTCATGTGATGGCTAATAATCAGTAGCTGTCTTATGACATGATGTCCGTGAGATCCGGTTACATTAATCAATAAACCCCAATCGGCCTTCATTACAATCTTATTCCGTGTCCTGGCATATTAGCCCCCTCCGGCTAACACAACAAACGACAAAATAGAAACGATCAGGTGAGGTGAACCGGCATAGCTTGGTAGTAGAGAAGCAACAATCTCAACAGAAACATAAGCTGCATAGTTGTGAGACGATAAAGCTTAAAGCTATAATGTTTTTGTGCTGACTTTCTTCTTCTTATTGTGTATTTTTTAACAGAAACGGATTAAAAACCTATTATGTATCACACACTAAAACCACCAGTGTGATAACCACTTTGTTTAACTTTAATGGAAGAACCATTGTTCACTGTCCTAGAGATACGAGTCCTGTCCCTTAATCTAATATAAAGTTCCTGAGGTATAATAAGGAAGTATTATGATCCCACTCCACCTCCACAATCACCATTCAATCGTTATTTCAGAATGGATAACAAAATCAAGTCAAAAATAAAGAATTATTATCAAATACTATCATGGCAGTTGAACTGGTCCTAAATCAAAAACCTGTCTGATTGGTTGTCACGACCTCAGCTATCATCCTGATTGGTTCGTCACGGCCGCAGACTCTTTGCTGATCGGTTCATCACGGCTGCTGCAGGAGCTTCCTGAAGTCAAGGTCCATGCCCTGGTCGGCCAGCTGCTCCAGGCTGTAGTACCGGTGGAGGACGGCGTCGGCGGTGACCACCACCACCCGGACGCCGTGGGCATCCTCGCCCAGCTGGCAGCCGATGGCGGAGCTCACCACCATGTCCAGGCCGTCGTGGGTGCCGCCCGCGTTGCGGTGGTAGTGGCCCGAGAACACCGCCTTCACGCCTGTCGTGGAGGACGGAGAGCAGAGAGAGAGAGATCGGGATTCGTACGGAGCGTCGGAGTTCACCCTACCTCACATGCACATTTCAGGACAAGCATTACATGTTTTTGCCCTAAGTGACGCACAGGTGAGGTTGAGGAAAACAAAGCCTCTAAAAGCATATAATCAACATCAGTGCTGCCTTTACAGCGATATTCTAGTAGTGCAGAGAAGCTTTTCGATGTGCTTTTCTTTTAGGTTAAATAACAGAAGAAGATCAGAATTGTTCATTATGTTCATTATTATATATGGAAAAGCTGGAAGAGAAAGTAATCAGTGAAATTAGACATGAGATCTATTCCACAGTTATACACTAGGCGGTTCCTTTGTGTCTGTTTTTCTTCCTGTGGAGATCAACCCTCAAAGCTCCGTTTTCTTTAATCATTCATTCACGCTGCTGTTGCTTGTGACTTCCAATGGGTATAAATAGAGGAAAACTCACAGAGAGATATAGAAAAACACATAGTGTGAGAGACAGAGAGAGACAGAAAGAAAAAAAGAAAAAATTAAAGAGAGAGAGAGACAGAGAGAGGATCACGATGTTTGATGTGTTATATTACAGAAAGCAGCCATTTTAAGGAATGCTGACTGTTAAAAACGATAGTTTGTTTAGATTGAAGTTGCAGAAAAGTTTGGACTTCCGTCCCTCAAAGAACCATTCAAACTTTGTTTTACATAAACTAGGATTACAGGGACCTATCATTTGTAAATGAGTTTCAAAACAGTTCAGTGCAGTGACCAATTTAGTCTAGTTTAAATTCTTGGCACCCTGCTAAATGCCCTTTAAAAGAGAGACATGCATTTCATCCGATGGTTTTTATCAAATGCCCCAAACTCACCAGTGACCATTTACACTTTTCACTCCTCGTTCTTGCCATGAATTTGCACATTTCCTTAGCAGGAGTGACCTCTGAAAGGAGCTGACGGCGTACATTGCAAAGTGAACCAATGCTTCCCTGGAGGTCGGGGAGGGTTTTTCTTTGGCCGTGACTTTGCTTCAGCTGATTGGGCTGCTTCGGCGGCAATCCCCAGAGCATTTCTCAACGCCTAATGGGCTTGTTGCAAGGGACTAATTACCGTATGTCATGAAAAAAAAGTCAGGCCTAGCCTAGCATTTTGTGCATGCGTTAGCAGAGCATACAGTGTTCCTTCCTGGAGTTTCAGGAAAACTTCCATGAAAGAGAGGAAGAAAGAAAAGAAGGACAGAAAGGACCAGGCAAAACTTAAATAAAAGGAACATAAATGAAAAATAAGTAGAAGATATATATATATATATATATATATACATATATCTTAGGGAAAGCATGAAAAAAATACATTGATGTGCGAATCGGGATTCTTGCTTCCACAATACCAGAATAAACGTAAATGTTATCAATGTTATTGTCAATGGAAGCTAAATTTTTTTATCCCATCCTATATAGAGCGCTAAAGTGTATTCATATAATTTGCGTCAATGATGTTCTGTTCTGTTTGGCCACATTCATTTAAAAAATAATGGCAGACCTGTAGAACCGAATGCCAACGCTAAACCATGCAAAATCGCAAAAAGATAAATGTGGGGGAATATCGTACTGCAATATTTACAGAATCGTACTACATATTCGTTTGTATATTCTATATTCTATTGTATCCCTTTCGCTGTATAGAGAGAGAGAGAGAGAGAGAGAGAGAGAGAGAGAGAGAGAGAGAGAGAGAGAGAGAGAGAGAGAGAGAGAGAGAGAGAGAGAAAACCTGAGCAAACCCCATTTTATTTTAGATTACAGTCCACATTATCAGTGACATGGTTTGGGCCCAGCCTAACCCTACAGCCACGATTCAGTGCTGCTCCATCCCAGTGATTACACACTCAGACTGATTGGCTAGCGAGCCTCACAATGAATGAGTGGAGGGAGAACTAACTGTTTTGTAGTCGTGCACACTTTCTGCTGGAGGGTAGTCAGACGGATCTCTGAAGCATGTGCACTGCACACACACACACTCAGACATAATCATTTTAATGTGAATCCCTCACGTCTGACGATGCAGTTGGCAGCACCCATGCATGTATTCCTGCTTGTCAAAAAGGGGGGGTTGAAAAAAGGTGTTGTTTTACTGCAGGCTTTGGCAGAGGAAGTCAGATGTTCTTTGTAATTATTTGAGAGGCGAGGAAAGTCTGCCTGCACTCCGTTTTCCTCTCTGGAGAAAACGACGAGCCAAAACCAACGGGGAAAAATGAAAAATTTGCGATGAGAAGAAAAAAGAAAGCCTGCATCACAGCCTGCGCCTGCTAGAGACCCCCTCCCCCTTCCCCAGAAATCTGCAAGAACAAGAGCCTTCCCTCCGGAAAGATCTCTGGTGAACGCTAGCTCATTCCCACCGCTTTAGCATCGCTTCTATATTAGCAGAGCGGATTTTCCCATGAATCATCAATTCCACATCGCTCCCACCATTTTAATTACACAGCCCCCAGATTACATGTTTTCACTTCAATTGATATTAATGGTGTATATTTTCAGAGGAACAACAGTGGCACCTGCTGAGAGCTAAGAAGGATAATGAATATAAAGCGAGGAACTGGGACTTTATGGTGGGGTCTGTTCAGGGCGGAATTAATTTGCAATCTAAACTCTGGACTGGGGGAGGTCCTGGAGAAATATGATTGTCCATCCAATTGAAAGTTAATGTAGTTGGCAATGCTCACAATGTCCTTGTTCCTTACATGACTGGTTGTGAACCTCCAGTGTTGTTTCATAATGGATGACCACAATCTGGATTCACGTTTTTGTCCCTTCACTAATTTAGCTCTGCCGATGGTTGCCCAGCATTATATTCATCTTTTAAATCTAGCCCTATTCAATTGTCATTTGTCTGAATGACAAATTGCATTGTCTACATTCATTAATAAAATACTAACCATCTCCAGACTGACTATTATGAATGAGTGGATTTATTCAGATATGCATTGCATATGTTTGAGTAAATGAGGGAAGAGCGGCTTATGATTTGCTTAGAAATAAGGAAAAAAACAAACATTCATTAATGTTCAGCATTCCCACCATCCCCATCAGCAGTTGCTGGTTAGCCCTTCCTGTTTAGTAACCTTACCATGGTAACCAAGGGAAAATCTTACCGCAGCCAATTACAGATCATATGAAAGTCAAAGATATCATAGAATTCACTAGCCCGCAAAAACACTTTTACGGCTAACCTTTGCTTTTAAATTCTGCAACACCTCACTTCAGAAATCATGAAATCAATTACATTTACGTTTAGTCATTAAGCAGATACTTTCATTAACTTACGATTAATTGAGATGCATGTCATTAAGCAGCAGGTAGCGGTGTGAGGGCGTTCTGATCAAAGACGCCTACAGGTTAGGCTGCAGACATGGGGGGTAGAAACCCAGTATCTTTACTCTGTGAGACACAACCACTACACCACCATGCCTCTCTTAATTCACTGGCAGGAAATGCATTTAAATCTAGTGTGGAACCCACACCATCCACTCTGCTAATGTAAGCAGGCAGAGTGGTGCGGCCCATACCTGGCTAGCCTCCGGTTAGCCAGCTATAGGCCCAAAGATTCATCATTAGGCTACAACTGTCATGGCTGTGACTCATGCAAAAAAGTTTGGGTAGGTGTGTGTGTGTGTCATTGTGTGTGCATTAATTTGTGTGTGTGTGTGTGTGTGTTTGTGTGTGTGTGCGTCTTTTACTACCTAACCTTGGTTATGCTCTGAAGCAAAACGTACCATGGAAAAAGTCATACATATTCATCGTGTGTGTGTGTGTGTGTGTGTGTTTGTGTGTGTGTGTATTTACACTTGTGTGAATCATACAGATTTTTTTGTATTTATATTTTGCTTTATTATACAGGACAGTGTAGATTGACAGGAAAGGCAGAGAGAGGGGATGACCTGCGGCAAAGGGCCCAGGCTGGGTCAGATTAAGCCCTAATAGTATGTGTGCTACCAGGTGAGCCACGGGAAGGCCCCATTAGTTGTTGTGGTTGTTGTTGTTGCTGTTGGTTTGTTTGAGTTTAATGGGAGATTGGCAAGGCCAACCGGTCTCCTATGTATGAGACACGGCCTGTGTTTGTTTTTCTCATGGATCGGGTGTACCGGACACGATAGCCTTGATGGAGGATGAGTTATGCAGACATTTTCAATCTGTAACAAACACCTACAAAAGAATGACTAAATGAGCACACCCTTGTTCAATGTGTGTGTGTGTGTGTGTGTGTGTGTGTGTCACTAATCCATTAGTCGTTTTCTGTGACTTTGGTCACAAACGACCAATAAATAATCGAGTAAATTCGACAGTTTCTGCGAATTACAAAATGTTGGTATTTGACTTCATTTTTAGGGCCATCGCGGGAAAATCCCCAAAAGTCTTGCAAACGCTAGGAGAAGATAAACCACACAACGGCCCTTCGCCTTGTTTGGGCAGAGAAAATGTACGTCACCCAGGTCACACAAGCTATCCGCTGATTAGCCATGCGAAGAGAAAACACAAGTCTGCCAATAACAGTGACGGGAACAGCAGGGGCTAGGGACGTTCGGATGGTTTGGAGGTTTGACGGGATGGCGAGCGCTGACTCACTAGCGTGTTTGCGCGCTGTGCCGGCGCTGTGACAGTCCCTACGCCATCGTCACTGCCGCGCCGCCAGGCAGAGAGGGACCTACCATTAGAGATCTCAAGTCGTCAAGAAAGATAGGAAATCGCACGAGGGAATATCTACAGGAATAGATCTAGGATTTAAAGGGCACCTTATTTTAACCACCAGGTGTGATGTTTTTGTAGCCACGTGGGAGGGATCCATATGCAACTCCAGTCTCCCGATTGGCACAGTCCAGCAGGGAGGTGACGAGGAGTTGGACTATACCTGGTGGTAAAATAGGGGCCCTTTAAAATATAAATAAATAACTGTTGGAAATTATTACTGGGCATCAAATAGAGGCAAAGATTCAATGATTAATTTTAATTGGACATTGAGACTATGTATAGATATAGGAAGTGTTAGGAGAAATTCACAAGTGTAGTGGTGTGTGTATTAGTATACGTTCATGCATGCACGCACGCACACACACACAAATTCTTCCAATTTAAATGCAAAAAATGACTCCGGTTTCAAGTTCGATTTACCAAGGGCAGAAGGAGCTCTGGGGGGGGGGGGGGGGGGGGGGGGGGGGGGGGGGGGTCAGGCAGGCCATGGAAGGTCACCAACCAGATTCAACCACCTTCCTCCATGCTCCGGAGTGGGAATCGAACCGTTAAGCGCCGGAGATGGCGAGATGCGTTGCGGCGCGGCCAAATGAAATGGCTCATCACGGCGGGGCTCTTATGGAGGTCAAGTGGTTCCAAAGGCGTTTTAGTAGCGGCTTCATGATAGCGAAAACCGCCCCCCCCCCCTCCCACACACCGCAGCATCCCCCAAAGCGGCATTGTTAACCCTGCTTTAAACCCCTTTACATGCACACCTCTCTCTCTCTCTCTCTCTCTCTCTCTCTCTCTCTCTCTCTCTCTCTCTCTCTCTCTCTCTCTCTCTCTCTCTCTCTCTCTCTCTCTCTCTCTCTCTCTCTCTCTCTCTCTCTCTCTCTCTCTCTCTCTCTCTCTCTCTCTCTCTCTCTCTCTCTCTCTCTCTCTCATGGGAAAACGAGCTTCAGTCTGTGAGACTCCGGTCTGTGAGACTAGAGAATAAGCAATAGGGAGAATGAAGAGCAGAAAGAAAGATATAATGAATTCTGAAGCTGAATATTGAGGTTGACCTGTGAGACGAAGAGAGCGCAAAATGAGAAACTTAAGCAGTCTTAACGGGGGAGTGAGAGAATGCTCGCATACCAAACAGGAATTGAAGATCCACAGAATCTAGGAAAAATATACAAAACAAATACCAAAAAGTGTGATTCAAAAACCAGTAAAATGATTGCTAAAAATCGAGGTACGGACTTGCAAGAGGCTTTGGATGCACGCATCCAACCAAATAAATGTATATTACATTTCATAACCTCAAAAAATATAGAATCAAATTATGTGACACATGAGCACAGCCCTCTCACATTCCTATTTAAATAAATCAGCATTTTTATTTTCTAACTGTCGGAGGACTGAAATGAATCGCGTGTGTCCTGGAACCTAAGAAGTCTATAGGCTGTCTTGCCAACAGGGGGGACATGCCCCCGGTGTCAGGGGCCCCATTACTGTACCCATGCCGTCCACCACTGAGTGCTCTAATGGTGGCAGGCAAGCATCAAGATACCCCAGGGAGGCCCATGTCAAGGTGGTGGTGGGTGGAGGTGGTGGTGGTGAGTGAGGGGGGTCAATGCACTGCTAGAGTCTGCTGAGTGGCAATGTAAAGGACCCTTTAGAGGAACAAGGAAGCCATCTTGTGTATCAAGATGGATTTTTTGGTAGAGTTGTATTAAATGTGTTTCTCTTTCCAATTCTTAGTACTGTCCTGTACTTTTGCAGCCACACTCGTATTTCTTTTCTTTTCCCTCCACCGAAATCTTTTTAAGACATTGTCTCACACAAACGACAGTATTTCAGATACAATTCGAAACGATCATTGCACACTTGGAATAGATTTGTGTTTCGGCCTCGCTTCAATTCAACCCAATGGAGTGTGACACATCTGAGAGATAGAAAGTTTAATGAATATGCTTTTAGCAATACTAGACAGATTCTCGTTAACGGAAACCTCATAAGTCATGTTCTCTGAGCTATAAACTATTGTCAAATCAGACTGTGAATGAAGCTCATGAAAAAAGTATATGTAAAATGTCAAAAGTGCCATTGAATGCAAACATTATATGTGCAACTTTCAGTGCATGAGGTTGCACAAGACTGAATACGTTGATGTTATTTAATATTTTAATATGCAAACAGTCCAAAAGGTAGGCTAAGCAGGATAAATACAAACAAAGCGATCCATGTGCTTTATTCAAATCATCTCCGCTGATTTGCTTTCCTATTATCTCGCAAATTAATTGTATGGAAATTAATTCCAAAACAATACCGGCTTGCTTTAATTACTTGCGGTGACTAAGAAACTATACTTGCAACATCAACAACTATAGACAAAGCAAGACACCCACTTGAGAACATGACATTATCCTGACTCATCACTAGGGTCTATTGCCAATTGGACACAGAGAAAGAGGCCTCAGACCCTTTCAGAGCCTTGCCAATCTCACTAAACGTATAGAGAGGCTTCCTACATACGTTTAGTGAGTCCTTGCCAAACTCTCTAAACGTATAGAGGCTTCCTAGATAGAGAACGAGAACGTATGTAGGAAGCGTCTCGTTAACAGCAGGGAGGATACTGGGTGTTGCATGCAAGATGACATGCGATGAACTAAATCACTCACCGCATCATATGCATGTCTGGCTCCCCTTCCCCCCAACCTGAGCATGTCTCCGGCTGACACGCGCACACACACACGCGTGCTAATAACTAGCGGTGGCTGTTGTTTTGCCCCTGTGGAGATCCCATTTACCTGCCAGTCGGCTGGCTGTGCTTCTGTTTCATTGTTTTCATCGTGTTTCCTTTTGCCTGTGATAACGACTCCCGTTCAGGGACGTGCTCCACTTTGACAGCTAGTGGTAGTGCTGGGAGCCGTGTGTGTGTGCGTGCGTGTGTATCCATGTGTGTGTTTGTGCCTGTGTTTGTGCCTGTGTGTGTGTGTGTGAGAGAGAGTTCATGTATCCTTGTGTGAATGGACTTGTGTGAGCCTTCTCACAAAATGCCCAGCGTAAGCAGTCGGTGGAATAAGAAGTCTGCGAGCAGCACCAGCAGTGTGAAAATCACCCAGCGTCAAAGTGAATTGCCGTCAGGGTTGCAGAAATAATGAAGCGCACACGAGGACCAGGGAAATCCCTCCCCGGGGAGAAGCTTGGCGGTTTTTATACAGTCGTTTTGGGGAGGCGGGTGCTATCCCACCCTTTAATTACTACATGGGTCTGTCCTGAAATATTCACCACAATCCCCCAACAATCCACTATTTATTTCAATGCTAACTATGTTTGGACTGTTGAATGGTTATTAGAATGGCCGTCCCCCACGTATAAATCCCTTAATAGACCTCCTTGTTGGTTATTATTATTTTTCCTTCATTGGTTCATCCTTCCATTCTCATCCTTCTCTCTTTCTCTCTCCCTCTCTCTTTCCATCACTCCACTCTCTCCGTTCCATGTCCTGGCCACAGATCAGGAGCCAACAGCCAACAGCAATGGTTAGCTAACCAAGTTTCCACTTGGTCCCTAGAGCAACCTCCTTCCTGTAATTACCTCAAGGACGATCATTCTGTCAAACCACTTTGTCTCTCTCTCTGTCTCCATCGCTCCCCCCCCCCCCCCCCCCCCCCCCCCCCCCACACATCTTGTTCCCTCCGTCAGAACCAACTAGCGGCCATTCTGGGCAAATCTGTCATCTGCACATCTGTGAGACAAGGGATGTGTAGGAGGTGTATGCGCATGTGGGTGTGTGCAGTGCATATTGCCTATGTGTGTGTGTGTGTGTGTGTGTGTGTGTGCAGTGCATGTTGCCTACGTGTGTGTGTGTGTGTTTATGAAAGTGAGTGTGTGCAGTGCATGTTGCCTGCGTGTGTGCGTGTGTGTGTGTGTGTGTGTGTGTGCATTTGTGCAGTGCATGTTGTCTAGGTGTGTGTGTGTGTGCATTTGTGCAGTGCATGTTGTCTATATATGTGTGTGTGTGCGCATTTGTGCAGTGCATGTTGTCTATGTGTGTGTGTGTGTGTGTGTGTGTGTGTGTGTGTGTGTTGCACGGGGGCTGTCATTAAAAGAGCAGGGCTGGGGAAATAATTCATCATGAATGGTGGCGCTGGATCATTTGCATGACAGAGAGATGCAGGATGATGTAGCGGAGAGCGGCCTCTCCCAGCCCCGGCACCCCATAAATCAGCCTCACCTGTCAGTCAAGACACCAAGCTCCCCCCTCCTCCTCCTCCTCCTTCTCTTCCCCACCGTGGCATTCCAGACACACACACACTGGTTACATACCCTCACATATATCCCCAGACACATAAGTTTACACAAACATATGTACAAACACACAATCGAATGCACACACACATAATAAAGTAGAAAAAACTCTCTTCTCTCAAGCGATTGGACAACCCCATATATCATAGCACACAGATGCACTTTGAACACTGTGTGTTATTGTGCACACACACAAACAAACACACACACACCCATCACTCTCCCTGACAGATGATGGATACACACAAATGCCTGATGACAGAAACGCACACGGCTAGATATGCAAGTACGCAAATAGGACACGTTCTGACACCCAGTTACATACCCATATCTTAAATGTATAAAAAACACAAATGAAATGTTACACGCCACTAGTGGCAAGATGGCAAATGTAAGCCTAATCCATCCCTCCATCCATCCGTTGGCCCATGTATTTGACAGTGTGTTACCACTGCAGTCTTAGACTCAGCCAGCCTTGGACTCAGCTGTTGAGACTATCAATGAATACTAAATAAGCATAACAGGCCAAAATGACAGCACTTTCCCAACTACGAGGATGAGACTCACTGAACGCTGTTGTTAAATGTTCCCTGCAACTCCTCTGGGATTGGGAGGGGTCCTCCACATGTTACAGTTGGCAGTTACGTTTGTGGCCTGGGCAAAGACCCACAGCGGCCACGTATTTTTATGGATGTCCATTGGACAGTAATGATATGTCAACAGGCCACAGGCCTGACCCTCTACAGCTTCTCACTCAATTACACTGATTTAATGGGGACGTACAAACAGCCTGTTGGCCAACCCCCTCACAAACACACACAAAACAAAACACCAAAACACACACACAAAACAAATCAACCAAACACACACACAAAACAAAACAAAACACCCAAAACTAAACACGCACACATAAAACAAAACACCCAAACTCTGAGCGTAAAGCATGACAACGTCTGTCCAAGGTGATGGTGTTCGTGAACAAGCACATCCATCACTCTCTCCATTAGTTGAACGAGAGAGAGACAGACAGCAAGAAAGAATGATTTGAGGAAGGAGACAGGTAGAGGTGAAGAGAGACATCAAAGATAAAAGATGGGTGCATGAAAACAGGAAATGAGACAACGGAACAAGAGGGAGATGGAGAAAGTGGAGTGTACATGGCATGCCTAGTGTGCCTACCTCTTAGAATGAACTACTGTACTGGTGCATACGTAATCACCCTCATATAACATTCAAAGTAATGAAGTACAAAACTCTGTATTCAGTTGACTTCGAAAGAAGAGAGAGGCACCAGGAGATGGAGATAGATAGAGTGAGATAGGAAATGAGAGAAAAAGTGTGAGAGAGATGGAGGGTGAGCGGGACAGAAAGAACAGAGATATGGAGAGAGAGAGAGAGAGAGAGAGAGAGAGAGAGAGAGAGAGAGAAGAGAGAGAGAGAGAGGTAGACAAGAGAGAATGAGACAGAGAGATAAAGAGAAAGTGGAGAGCATTATTCATCCTCCTCATCATTAAAACAATGGGGTTAAAGGCTTAGCCGTGCCCTCTTATCACATCCCCCCCTGGGTGATGAATGTGTCTTCAGCTGGGAACACCGTAGCTCCCTTCGCTGCTGATGCAGAGGACCAGCGGCAACACACACAGCAAGACAGAGAGAGAGAGACAGAGAGAGAGAGAGAGAGAGAGCGATAGGGAACAAGAGAGAGGGATCATGAAAGAAGAACGAGAGCGGTATATAGTGAATAGGGGAGGGAGAGCATGAAAGAAAATCAGGAGAGAGAGAGAGAAAGAGATTGATAGTGAATGAGACAGAAACAATAAAAAAGGAGAAAGGGTCGAGAGAGGGAATAAGATAAAGAGAGAGAGCAGAAAGAGGAAACAAACCAGGCTGAGGATCAGTACTTACTTTGCCTCTAATTAGCTACGTACGACCCAGGGCCGCCGGCCATGCTGGGGATCCCACTGTGTTTTCTCTCACCTAGCAGTCTGTTCATTTTTCTAACGTGGGTTTGGATGTTAACGAAGGTTACCTGTGTGTGTGTGTGTGTGTGTATGTGTGTGTGTTTGTGTGTGTGTGTGTGTGTGTGTAAAGTGCATTTTGTCATGTATGGATGTGCGCTGGCGTGCGTTAGCGTGTACACATGGAAACGTGCATGTGTGATGCATGCGTGTGTGTATGTGTGTGTTTGTGTACTTTTGAGCGTGAAAGCGTGTTGATGTGCACGGGGGAGCAGAAGAAGCATGTCCATATGGGAACACACATGCACACGGCAAAGTGTGGGTGAACATGTGGGTGCTGTAGGTATCACGGCTATCGGGAGGAAGAGGTGGTGGAGGAGGATGGGGGTTGTACGGGCGGAGGTGGAATTGGGGAGAAGGGGGGTGGGTGGTTAGAGGGGTTAATTAAACTCCTCCATTAGGGTGAAGACCATAAGTGGCCGGTGAAGGATCCTTCCTGGGGAGCCACCCGCTTCCTCACAACCCCCTCACTGAGATGATTCACATGACCGCACGCCTATACTCCACAGTCCGCAAACCTAGAGGAACTCTCTCCTTCTTCTGGAGCGACTCTCCACCAGAAGATAAAAAACACTGCTTATAGATACTGCCACTACAGTGGACAATGGTGAGCATGCATGTGTCTTTTCATGGAACGCAAGAATCAATTACCGTGTTATAGAAATGTAAATGCAGCACAATCAAACATGTCACCACTTTATCAGACAGTGGTGAATGACATTTGTCAGAAGACCACGGTGTTCCACAGTGGAGTGTACACTCGTCAAGTATCGAGCAAACACAAAATGAAACAGCTAATTAATGAAAACTGCGGGAAGGCAGAAAAAACTGGCTCTCGGGTTGAAGTGTATGTTGGCATGGCAACTAGTGAAGCAGAGCGCTATCAGCATGGTTAGGGAGCATAAAATCAACGTTGAGCATAAAAGACATAAGAAAAATACAATTCAAATTCATATCTTTCCGAATCAATACCCCCTGCACTTGTTTGTGAAATTGCAGATGATAATGGATGATTATTGTAATAATGGATATTAATGATCATAATAATAATAATAATCATATAAATAACAGGTATCCACAGTTATACTCTGAATACCTAATAATAAGGGTTATTTTCGTCCAACAGTATATCATTAACATCAGCTGTGAATAAGTCAATTGGAATTATGCGATCCACATGACGGGGGGGGGGGGGGGGGGGGGGGGGGGGGGGGGGGCGGGGGGGGGTTAGGGTTAGGGGTGGGGAGTGTATCAGTGTGAGACGAGTCCCATGTGCAGCTGCTGTGCGGTGATAACATGTGCATTCCCAAAGTAAGCCATGCATTAAGACACAGCCTCACATACAAATGTCAAAAACAACACACTCGCATGTGTGTACACACACACACACACACACACACACACAGTGTTTGCACAAATACAGTCACGTACACACACTCACATACGCTCGCACACACTTACACACCTATATACAGAAATAAGTGAAGGAGGAAGGAAAATGTCTCAGTGTGGAAAGATTCAATGCAAGTAGCTGGGCTCTCCATTCTCATCAAATGCTGCCAGTCAGGGGTGAGTAGGAGGGTGGGCAGGGGGATGGGGCGCGGTGTATCTCCCTGGTAGATGTGGTGTCGGGCAGGGCTCAAAGACCTGCCTGACAGAACACTGTACCAAATCACTTCACACTTCAGAGTTCGGTAGCCCACCAGAACTAGAATAATACTAAGAAATACATTTCATGAACATCAAAACACCCATCATCTCAGTGGACACCGAAGTGCAAGATCGCCCTGCCTTGCCGGAGGGTACGGTGATGAGTAAGGGTTTGATGCCAGAAGAAGCCAGTCTCACAACCACCTTGCCATCCTAACGAGAAGCTTAAAGACAGAGCAGAGAGAGCTGGATACAGCTGCCCAGGGTCTGCCTCAAGTGTTGTTACCACCAGAGCACAGCTGCTTTTCTGATCCCAGCACGGCGGTAAGATTGAGCAAACCCTCTTCTAAAACTAGGCTGATTGTTTACATTGATGGTTCACACTTAATTCCTTGTTGGGATTTACAGAAGTACCTTTAGTGTTTTAAAAATACGAAACCAAAACAAATGTGGTATCATTATGTGGAACAGATTCCATGACAGGAAATAAAGGCATCACAGCAGAAGTGCAAGACACTAATAAGGATTAAAAAGAGACAAACATGAAATAAGAATTAGCTAAATCTACAAAAAATGAATTTATGTATTTCAGATTTTATTCTTGCATATGTTGAGACATCATAGATATGCATATTTCACTCATAAACTTAACTATTATTGGAATACAGCTACCATTAGCCATCATCATCTAAATCTAGTACAGAGCATAATAGAACGCTCTGTACACGGTCTCTGTATACCTGTCCTTTTGTGCGCTTCTGCCTTGCGCTACACGCAACCTCTATAATTTGCGTTTGTGTTCTTTAAAAAATAAAGCCGCTTGTCAGCTCTGCGGTAACATTTTACTTTACTATGAGTAGCTCCATACATCTCAGTCCTTCTGTGCGAAAACATGGACGGCGGGAAAACCGAGTTATATACGACAGTGCTGCCTTCCAGAGATCCACCGCTATAAATCTTGTCTGTGTAGTGTAGGAGTATGTATGTGTGTCTGCATATGACAAGCCCTTTTAACATTTAATCAGTAGCGGTAATAGCAATTGTAGATATCAACAATTCATTTTTGACTAGCTATAATTCCAAGCCAACATATCCATAATGTAATTTTAACTAGTAGCAATTCTAATTAAAGATATCTACAATTAATTTCTCACTAGTCAAAATGTTAATTCTTGATATCAACAATTAATTTCTTACTAGTGGAAATGTCAATTGTAGATATCTGTAACTTAATTATAATTAGTCAACTTTTACCATTGACTTCCATTCAAACTCAATTATAGAAATCTATAATTCAATTTTGACTTGTTACAATTCCAAGTCGACATATCCCTAATGTAATTTTGACTAGTTGCAATTCTAATTAATGATATCTACAACTCAATTATCACTAGTCAAAATGTTAATTCTTGACATCAACAATTCAATTCTCACTAGTGGAAATGTCAATTGTAGATATCTACAATTCAATTCTTACTAGTAGAAATGTTAATTGTAGATCTACAATTGTTCTTACATTATAGAAATCATTAATTGAATTCTAGATATCTAAAATTAAATTCTGACTAGTCAAATTTAATTATTAATATGTCAGCTTGGAATTGTAACTAGTAAGAATGTAATTTCAGATATCTAGAATTGCATTTCAGATATCTAGAATTGCATTGCAGATATCTGAAATACAATTGTAACTAGTGAAAACTATATTCGTACTAGTAACAATTATATTTGAAATATCTACAATTCCTTTTATAACTAGTCAGAATTGAATTTTAGATATTAAAAAGGAATTTTGACTAGTCAAAATGTAATTGTAGATATTTTCAATGACGTACATACATAGCCGAAACTAATATGGTAATTAGGGCGACATATCCGAAACTAATATGGTAATTAAACGTCGACCAATGGCTTTGTGGTATTTTAATAATATGATGCCAACATATCCGAAATGGTTTGTTGATATGTCGGACATATCGGAAATGGAATTGTTGATATCTTAAATGGGTAATTATATTTCCACTAGTTACAATCCTTTTTCAACATGTGGAAATTCAATTGTAGATATCTGTAATCGTTATTGTTACTAGTGAAAAAGGAATTACTGACATCTATAACTAAATTAAAGATATCTGTAAATCAGTTTTGACTAGTCGAAATGTAATTTCTACATGTGAAAATATATTTGTAACATGTCAAAATTGTTTTACAGATATCTTAAATTAACATTTTAACTAGTCAAAACAACATTTTGACATGCCGAAATGTCATTTCCACTAAATCGCTACAAGTCAGCCCAACTGATTAAATTTTAAAAGGGCTTGCCATAGTCTGCATGCATGTGTGTATACTATGTACATGTAACTTCATCTGTGTGTGTGTGTGTGTGTGTGTGTGTGTGTGTGTGTGTGTGTGTGTAAATAGCGTGTGTGTGTGTATACAAATATAAATATATATATAAATACCTGCAGTTGAAAGTTTCAAGGTATTAACAAAAGCGCTGACTTTTATTTTACTTCTTCTATTCACTCAGTGGGGTGTAGAGACTTAGCACAATGTCTTTAAGCTCGGAATATGTGCTAATTCCCGGGCCTAAAATATTTGTGTTGTCAGTTTGAGTTGTCAGTTTAGCTGTTAGTTCATAATGAGATGTTAGGACCTTCATTAAATTAGTGAAAAGTATAAAAATAAATGCAATGCATAAAATACATTTAATTGCCGCCTGCTCTTTTTGATGTATTGCTTGCTTGGACTAAAACTACAGAGAAGCAAGGTTACAGAGTTTATTGATGGAATACAGTGTGTTTTCTGAGGGTTTATGGATATCTGATTAGGTTAACATATCAATACAATATCAATAGGGGAGAGGATACTAGATATCATCTAGGATTTGGGTTATGACGATATCACAAATAAAGTTAAATGTTGTCTCATGCTGATCTTAACTATTCTTTAATTCATTAAAGTTTACTTTGATAATGCGTCAAAAAATTACGATGCCCACCCCTACTTAGTGGCGCGTCAAATCCATAGTTGTTTAATAAAAGGTTTCTCTTTTCGTTCTGATATGATTGACCTAGTCATTATCGAAAATACCTCACTTTCCAGCCACAGGGACAGCATGCTAGCAAACCAACAGTGCTGTAAAGAAAATGTATCCTTAAAAGTCTTGGGTAAACTAAAAGTTATCCTCCACCTCATACTTCATCCATCTTGACAAATCATTTCTAAACAGCTGACTGTTCTTCTCATCCTTCCGGGACACGTTGGAAACAGCTCAGGGGCCTCTCGTTACAGCTCCTATACTGACACATGTCATGGCAGCGGGAGACTAGAGGCCATGGCTACGCAAGGGCGTTGAGCTCTGCTCTCCAGAGAGAGAGAGAGAGAGGCTGAGAGTGGATACATTAAACACACATCTGCCCTCAATCAAAGCCCCCTCACTCCACACACACTTATGCATACACTGACACGCACTCTCTCGCTCTCTCTTTCACACACACATTCATATACACTCTTCACACACACACACACACACACACACACACACTTTCTCTCACGCACACACACATATACACTCTTCAAACACAAATGCGCACACGCACACACACAAGCCCTACATCCGATACAATTACACTTACTGTACATGTCAGCCTGGGAACCAGTGGCGGCAGTGCGTCAGAACATGTCCGTCGTCAATAATGAATGACCCATATGTACTCTGAATTCATAAGGGCCGCTAAGAAGTGTGAACAAAAGTGTAGAGGAGAAAAAGAAAGGGAGAACTAACAAAAACAAAGGCAAGGGGGCCCCCACCTCCTTGTACATACATTAACACCAAGCGATGTGTCCACATTCTCTCCCGCGTCCCACCAGCGCCCACCCCCCCCCCCCACCCCCCCACACCCACAACACCACTACCATCACATGTCAAAGGAACAGAGGCGCGCCTCATTTTCTTAAATCATCACCCACCATTTCCCCCAAGGGTGAGCTCATACATTACGTGAGCTAGAGAGAAGACGAAGAAGAAGAAGAAGAAATAAAAAATATATACAGAGAGAGCTCAGAAGACCAAAAATATGAACCAATGTTACCCACATGTAGATGACCAGATTAACGGAGGGTCAAATGTATTATCTATTCAGCAAACAATTGTATCCGAAGAGTGTGATTTTCCGTCTTTGTTTTAAGATACAGTCATTAATACAGTAGTACATTAATGAGAAGGCTAGAGGTTAGGGCATCTGGCTCAAGGAGGCCTTCCAGGTAGACTGCGCTCATTTGGGATTCCAACCCGGCACCTTTTTGACTGGGGGAGTCAGTCAAACACCCCTCACCGCTAGACTATTCTGTCCCCCTTAATTAAATCAACGGCATCCCCCGAAGGGCTTCACCTTGGATCACCTTGATGCGTGTACAGAGAAGCGTGGACAGAGAAGCGTGGACTGAGAAGGGTGGACAGAGAAGCGTGGACAGAGAAGGGTGGACTGAGAAGGGTCGACAGAGAAGCGTGGACAGAGAAGCGTGGACAGAGAAGCGTGGACAGAGAAGGGTGGACAGAGAAGGGTGGACAGAGAAGCGTGGACTGAGAAGGGTGGACAGAGAAGGGTGGACAGAGAAGCGTGGACTGAGAAGGGTGGACAGAGAAGGGTGGACAGAGAAGCGTGGACTGAGAAGGGTGGACAGAGAAGGGTGGACAGAGAAGCGTGGCTTAAGTGCTCTCTAGGTCCCTCTATTGACTGTTAGAAGACGCATGGCTAACAGGGAGAGTTAAAGAGAGCCAGTTTGAGAGGAGTAGAAGAAAAGATGGATGGAACAAAGGCTAGACATCAGAGAGAGAGAGAGAGAGAGCAAGAGAGAGAGAAAGAGAGAGAACGAGAGCAAGAGAAAGAGAAAGAGAAGAGAAAGAGAAAGAGAAAGAGAAAGAAAGAGAGAGCGAGAGAGAGAGAGCGAGAGAAAGAGAGAAAGAGAGTTACCCTGCCCTACGCCCCTTGTTTCGGCCCGTAAGCCCGTGACAATGGGCTGTGATTGTGGAGAGTCGTACAGGATAGAGCGCCGGGCGGCGAGTCGATTAATTTAATTAGGATGCTCTTACGAGCACGCTGGCCCCTGTTGCTAAGGCTAATGGCACGCTAATCCTGTCGGTCCCCGCCACGAGAGCTGGCTTTTAAGCTGGAGTTTTAACCGGGCCCAGGTTCGGGTTATCCTTCGACAAAGGATTCCTGACATCCTCTGTTTGCAGTCCTGGGCGAGATTTAGGGGGAGAGGTGTAGACCACAGGAGAGCAGACTAAATTAAGTAGCATGGAGAGCAGTGGTGATGTCTTCCGGCAGTCTGAATCTATATTTCAATTTCTTTCAAGTCAAGACTGTATTAGCTAAATATACACATGGGACATCATCATGACACATCTCCCTCTACAAATCCAATACAAAAATAAAGAAATGAAGAAATGTAGAACAACAACAGAATCATTATTCGCTTTGTGATTGTGCTTGAAACAACCCCGCCCAGTCTATCTAACAAAATAGAAATGTAGGATGATTGTCAGGCTAAAACGCCACGGCTAGGCGCTCTGCTCTTTACCTGCTGCCTTGAACTTCTCCAGGAGGCGGAGCCGAACGTCCTTCTGCAGGTTGAAGTAGTCGTCGTCCTCATCGGGGGTCTTCAGGTACAGAGGGATGTGCTGGAACACCAGAACGTGCTTAGGCCGGGGCTCCTGAAAACACACACACACACAATCACACAGGCACACACACAAACACACACACACACACACGCAAGCACACAGGTGAACAAATGCACACCCACACACACACACAAGCATGCACGCACACAGACAGCAGACAGCTGATTGACGGGTAGATCTCGGAACGGACAAACAGGAAATTGAATTGCTACGTCATGCGGCGCCATAACATGAGTCTGCCATTATCTGAACACAAGACACAAGTGTCCATCGGACCCCCTGAGTCACCACTGCTTCACATTACATCTCACCTTCTGAGCACCTTCATAAATCAGCCTGCCATGCCCTTATCTGTCTCCACCTCTCGTTGTGAAGCTCTTTTGAGCCGATGTTACCCAAAATGATCCTTCGTCGGTTTCTGAAATTCTGAGAGCCTGCACTCAGCATTACCTTTCTGTGTTTTGTTTAAGCTTACATGTCTATACATAATTTTCCTTTCAACAATCATAAAGCACTCGAAGAATCGATCTCTTCCAGAAAAACTTGAAGTGACTTACTTGTTTCATTGTTGCAGCACACAAGTAGCACTGACTCAAACGTACTTGGCTTTTATTAAATTAAAAATAAAATCCTGATTGTATGCCTTTGTTTGCTCTCAGCCTCACATGAAAGTCGCCGCGGATGAAGTGTCTCGAGTGTCTAACTCCAAATGTAAAATCAATGTTTTTCAACTACATGTTGAACACACCAATGAACAACAAATCATATGGAACATAAAATGTATAATGTCGCCAAAAACCCGTGTGATTTTGTCAGACAACCAACAATACATGTATTTGTCATAAAAAAACAGTATGTATTTAAACAGAAATACAAAGGAAAAAAGGTAACGGACAAAATGAAGTGAAACATATTGCCTCTCACCATCAAGCAGTTGTGTAGCTGTTGGTTCAGCCAAACATCCTGGGCCTCCTTCAGCGCGGGGCAGAGCGAGGAGTCATAGAACAACTGGGAGTTGAGCACCAGGCACAGGACTCCACCCACCTGGGATGGCGCCACATACAAATCAAACTGGAGTTAGCAGAGTTAGCCGCAGAGACCCTGAATCAACCTTACAACCTTTTATTCTGACATTTAATTGTAGCGGTTGAATTATAGACCTTATAGGGATTTACAAATCCACCGGATCACACCTGTTGTCTTTAAACGCAGCTCTTGGTTAAAAGTATAAAAAAGATATCACCTGCTAATCATCGCCTAGTTACCATGGAATCCCAGTCCCCTAAGTATTGCAAATAACAATCACAGTGATTGTATTAATAATACTTGAGCAATAAAACATCTGTTTCTATCCCTCCTCCTTCTCTTTATCTTTGTAGACTTGTACTACCTATTACTATAATTATCCTTACTTCAATTTGATACGTGCACCACCTACTAACACCCCCCCCCCCCCCCCCCCCCAAGTCTCTTGTACGTTAACCGTTCGACTGCAAATTCAACTTCTGTGGAGGTGTTTTCCCCAGGGTTACATCCCACGGCAACTTTGTGATGCTTTTTTATTACGCGTCGAGTACGCGTTCCTGAGTACGAGCGTTATAATGAGCGATGTGTAGGATGAAATGCACCACCCACTGTAGCGTTCTACTACACGTGTCCAAGAAGCGTAACCCTCTCTCGGACGTAGCCATCAACATAAAACGCTACCCAGACAGAGCTTCACTCATCAACACACACCGTGGCTCACTTTAAGATAGACGCGTGGCTTGCATGATTCTTTTTTAAATGCTCCAGCCTACACGTCTGTACTTTAGGCAGCCGCTTTTAGAGAAATTCAACCAGATCCAAGATCGTTTCAACCAATCACGAGACAGTGTATGTGTCCGCTCCCGGACACATAACGAGGAGGTCGTTTGTCATGAACAGCTTAGTCTGACCCATGCGTTGCTTTTAGTGGTTTAGCTCCCTCGGATTCGTGGTCCCTGCCAGCCATCGGTCCATCGAGCTGCCTGTTCCATCTTTTGACTCGTGCCGAGACCAATTCGCCCAATCAAAGCTCAAGCACCACCCGATTGACCAGCCCTAATTGTTAGGGTCTTCCTCCAAGAGACTGGAAAGCAAGGCTATGCATAGCTTAACACCATGCCGTGATAGGTCGAAATATACTGCTCAAAAAAACAAAGGGAACACTTGGAGTTACATTGTGTTGTTTAAGTGTTCCCTTTATTATTTTGAGCAGTATATTTGGATCCGGTTCTGGATTTCTAGATCTAGTCTTAAGAGACTACAAGCCGCACCGCGGTGGCACTCACCCAGAAGCAGAAGTAGTCGTCCCCCCAGTTCAGGCAGTACTGCTGCACGGTGGCCGGGGTGGGGGTGTTGCCCAGGTCGTGGTTCCCGCTCACAAACACCAGCGGGATGGAGGGGTCAGTGGCCTCCAGGGCCCGCTTCAGGTCTGCCTCCTGCCCAGACTTGTAAGGGGAGCCTGGGGTGGGGGGGGGGGGGGGGGGAGAGGAAGAGAGAGAGAGAGAGAGAGAGAGAGAGAGAACAGAGTGTGAAAGACAAACAGAGAGATATTTTTCAGTATATTTCATATATTTCTCAGTACTGTTCGTATTCCTGCATGGTGTTTTCCGGCGGGTTGTAGATCATGTGATTAATGACACAGCTTACCTAAATACAATAATGTTAGCTTCAGGCAATATTAGCTGCGTCTTTTCAACTGAAATGAAGGGAGAGATAAAGAGAGAGGGGGTGTACGAGTGGGCGAGTGAAAGCAATAAAAAAATAGATACTGATTCCTGTTGTATCCAACCACAACGCTGTTGTTTTTCAAAGTGCATTTGTTCCACAACAGAGAAGCAAAAACAAACAACTACCATTCAAATTGAGGCCAGAAGAAGAGGCCTACAGTATCGTAGTGCAGCAACGTCACGCATAAACCCCCTGTCCCAAGACGTGGCATGGTTGTGTAAAACATTAGGTTTGCCGCCGCATCATCCATCTCCGGCACGTCCAGATTCGGCCCGGAGTTCACACTGAGCAGATGCTTTGGCGAGCGGGTGCTCTTCAAATGTCAAACGCGTCCGGACCTCATGTGGGTGAGGGCCAGGGAACGGGTGAGAGCGAAATCTATTTATAAATGAGTGCGTATTAACCGCCAAACCTATCCTCCGAGGATATGTCTTTTTTCCTTTCACCCTAACCCCCCTCCCCCCTTTTCCACTCCCTTTCCTCGTCTATTTTATTCCAATTTATTCTTCTGAGTAATTATTTTACTGGCCTACTTTCAAAACAGTCGTTCCCTTAGATGTTTGGACAGGACTGGTTACATAAGACCCCCCTCGTTTCCCTCGCGAACACGTTGTACTTGAGTGAGGAGCGGGATGAAGCAGAGCGTTTAATGCAAGCGTGAAATGAGAAGGAGGGGAACATTTTAGTGCTCTTCACCTGTCCGTCTCCCCACACACAACAGGCCAGCTAACCTCACCCCAGAGATCTGAGCAGCAATGCATCCCACGCGCACAGAAAAACCCAGGAACGTGCACACGAGAGAGAGAGAGAGAGAGAGAGAGAGAGAGAGAGAGAAAAGAGACAGAGAATGAAAGCAACATCTGAAATCACAGTTATCTGGAGTCATTAGTCCACAATAACAATATTTTGTTATTTGTGGCAGGAACGATCCAAAGGAAACCATGGAAACTAATGAATTTGAAGTGAGATGTTGGGTTGGGGCGGGGGGGGGGGGGGGGGGTGGGTAGGACTGGTGCTGTACCAGGGAGGGATGGGGGGGGATCAGTTAGTTCTGGCAGATGCTCCCTAATACCCTCATGTTGTTCTGGATATCTTCTTCAACAACTATTCAAATGTCACTTATCTGGTGTTTTGCCTTGTTTTGTTATGTTGTCCTATTTTACTCAGTGTCTACCCGGTGTCGGTACATGGGTAAATAATATTTTAGCCGGTGCAGGTATGTGGTTAGGGCATCTTGCGGAGGGATACCTACAGGTAGGCTGCAGTGTGGTCAGTGGGGATCGAATCCGGAACCACCTGTCTCACACCAGTCAAAGGTGTGAGACAGAGTCAATGGTGTGCCTGGCTATGGGCTGGTGGCGGTATCCATCCAGGGTACAGGTGAGGTGTGAGCCCTACATGTCTAGGTGGTTACAGTGGGCCCCGCTCAGATGGAGCCTGTCGGCATCACCACAAGATGAGCCGGCCTGATCCTACCATACAACATTATATTATATCAGTTAGCCTGTAGCACACGCTCATCCAACGCAGAGGTGTTGTTGTGTTCGCTAGTAGTCTGACTTCACAGTTTGCCAGTGTTGCCTGGCATAGCCTTCAAAGAGCAACAGGTTACATGAGTTCAGATGTTGGATTTGTTTCTCTTGCTCTGTCGATATCGTTGCTTTGGGAAAATTGTTCCAACAGAGGTGCAGGATGAGAAGCGCTGGGCAGAGAGCACGGTCGCATCCCAGGTGTGTCTAGTCATAACTGCATCAAAATAAAGCAGAAACAAAAACAGCATGCATGATTTATTTTACAACTTCTCTGTATTCATACAGGAAATCACAGGAATCGTGGCACCATTTTTCAGTGTAGGCCAGTGTTCAACAGTGAACAGTAGTGTATAGTGCTAATGTTATTAATTGATTAACAAATATGGCCACAGCCCTTTGTTGTTCAAAAATCTCTAATCATAGTGTTGTGCATGCCAATCAGAGTGATGCTCGTGCTCTCTATGCTTTTTTTTTTACGAATCTGGTTGGAAGTAAAGCAAAATCAAAGAAAAGCCTCCCATGCAGATTTTGGTTCATATTTTAACATTGTTATTACGTTTTAATTGCTACACTTTCGCCGTCATTGTTTTTTTTTTTTTGCCGCTCGTGTTCATGGTGAACTGAAACTCCCACCCCGGAGTGCTGATTGGTCCTTGAATAATTGTTTTTCTTTCAACGACAGACGGAGGTGGCAGGGTGGTTAGCACTGCTGCCTCACAACAAGAAGGTTTGTATGTTCTCCCTGTGCTCAATCCCTGTGCTGGGTTTCCTCCCACACCACATGAAAAAAAACATGCAAGTTAACACGGTCACCTGCTCATAGCCAAAGGCAAGGGCACTACATCTGGGGTTAGTTCCCGGGCACTACCCCTGTGGCAGGTAGCACACTGCTCCTAGCATATGCAGGATGCGTTAGTGCAGAGAATGTAATTTCCACATGAGGATTAATAAAGTGTATCATTAGACGTTAACTCACGTGAACGGGACGGTCTCACGATGCTAGTTAAAATATGCATTTCCAGGCGCATACACACACTAGAGGCCCCGCTTTATTGCGCCTTCAAACCACAATTAGAGGGGCTCCCACAGCTAAGCAGAGGGGACAGAGGGGGGCCCCAAGGTGATCGGTAACCTACCTTTCAGAGCCGCAAAGGCCTAGGGACGGTGGCCCATGTGAATGCTCAACCAGAAACACACACACAGTGTTCTGAAGGGCAGTGTGCCTGTATTGTATTCACTTCTGAACTGATGAATTGCCTCTCATTCCATTTTTTGTTTCGATGCTGTATATATATTGAGGTTTCAGGACAGTAGAATGTGACTCACTGCGTATACTTTACTTTTCCAAACAGCTTAGATATTGAACTCCACAATTATTGATGCATTTGTTTAAATGATAACCCCCCTGGAAAATTAATCAAGGAAGGGATTACACAATTAACGTTGTGTCTGTCGATAATTCACCAACTTATGTGGTTACTGACCATGCTGTTTTTTTAGATAATGCAGGCACTGTTTTATTTGCCTTCTTTTTCTATGTTTAGACCATGCGGTGTGTGGGAATTGACATTTATAGATCTTGTTGTGAAATGGCTTGTATGGCCATAGGCTCACCTCAGTACTTCAAGATGGAGGTTGGCGCAGGTTGTGTGCTTGACACACTGTGACTGCCAGCATATGTCACTGTTAAGAGTAATGAAATGTGTGTGTGTGTGTGTGTGTGTGTGTGTGTGTGTGTGTGTGTGTGTGTGTGTGTGTGTGTGTGTGTTTTGGCCAGATATAGGCCTAATTTGAATTTGATTCAGGCTACACACACTGGAGAGATAACAGTAAGTAGGAAAAAAGAGAGCCGCGAGCTAACAACCGAGGCAAACTACCTTTGCATGACAATTAGGGGAGCTAGCATGGGGTGCCTGCCTGCCTGCTCTCCTGCCTGGCCTCAAGGAATGGGCTGAGGAAAAAACACAGAGGGAAATAGAGGAGAGGAAGAACGGTAAGTAGACAGGCCAATTTTCTCTCCAGCACTGTCTCTAATTATCTGGCTCTGTCTTTCTCTCTCTCTCGCTCTCACTCACTCACTCACTCACTCACTTACACGTTTCTCTTTAATCTCTCTCTGCCCCTTTCTTTCCCCCTCTGATTCACTCTTTTTTTGTGAGATGTGTTCAACCCACCAATTAAAAATGTAACAAAAGATAAGATATCTTAAGATTATTTAAGATATCCTGCAGTGCAGACATAGAACATTGTGTTTTAGACATGGACTTTCATGTCATACCAGTGTCACCTCCTGTTTTTCCAGAGGAGCACCACAGGGCTGAATCAGAATGTACTCCCTATCAAAGATTTGGTCTCTAGCTTAGTCATCATGACTTCCACCCCAGCAGCACCCCCACCCCTCCTCTCTCTCTGTTGTGGCTCCAACCTGTAATCATAACCAATGCCGATTTGTATCTTTACGAGAACAGTCATAAAGCACAGCCCTAGCACTAGCCTTCTCTATTATCTCAGAGAGTCTCACTTTCTGGCTTTCTGCCTTCTTGTATGTCTCTATGTATGTACATATCTTGTCCATGACTTCGCCATCCTAGTCTCTAAGCTGAGCTTTCCTAGCTGTCTCAGTCCCTCAGTCTTTCCCTCGTCACCCAGCCACCCCCCCCCCCCCCCCCATTAAGCTGCATTTATTGTTTCTTTTTATTTTATTTATAGGTCACCGCCAGGTCCCGGCCTTGGAGCCCATCACAGATACTGATACTGTAACCGTTGGTGGTGGATGGTGTTGCTTTGGTGGTGGGTGTGAGTGGTGGTGGGTGAGTGGTGGGGTTTAAGAACTGCCTTGCTCCCGGGGCACATGTTGATGCCACAGTGTCAGCCCGTGTTACCGTCATTACCCTGGCGGAGCATGTTGCACGCGTCATCCTCATTACACGCCATGTCCGTCATCAACAGCGCTGCTGCCGGTGCCGGTGCAAGTGCCGTTGGGATGCTGTGGTTGCCATGTCGCCCGTCGGGGGTAGGGGCGCCTGGGTGGGCGTGGTGGTGGAGGGGAAAGATGGTGTCGCGGGCGGGGGGAAGCAATCCTTCCTTCGCTCGCACTGTTGACATTTCCTCTTCCGAGCGTTTATTTACTGTGCTGAACGGAAAGGTTGGCGGTAGGGAGGGGGGGAGGCAATGGACCGCCATACTGCATTCACCAGCGACAGGAAATTGGCAACTCTATTTCTTTTCCCCTCTCTTTTCTTTTTTCTTTCTCTCATTCTCTTTCTCTCACTCTCTCGCTCTGTTCCTGTCTCTCTCTCTCCCTCTCTATCTCTCCCTCACTCTCTCTTTCACTCTCACTCATTCTCACTCTCTCCCTTTCTCAATCTCTCTCTCAGCTTCCTCGGGCATTCTCTCTGAGCCATATTGTTTCCGTTGCGCTCCGCTTCACTCTATTCGTCTCCCTTTATATCTCTGTCTTTTTCTTCTTCATTCTCCTCCAGGTTGCGTCTCTTCATCGTCCGCCCCATCTTCTTCTTGTCTCCTGTATGCAGTAAACAGCCGACCCTTGGTCTCCCAGCCCAGGGGTATATACGATGACATGAACTCACCGTTCTGAAACGGTGCGCAAATATACCACTGCCTTCTGGTTTTCTTTCATCCCCCCTGCCTGTGGTGAATGTGTCCTATTGGTGCACACTAGGCCTCGTTAGATTCATTGAAACGGAGCAGTGACAGCATGGTGGTGGTGGTTCGGGTGGGGGAGAAGGGGGCCGGATTATACGGGCATCAAATCTAAAAAGGCTGCACATGTTGGCCCCATTGGACAGTGGATTCATTAAAGAGTCATAATGACATCAGGGCGCGGCCTCTCTTATGAGAGTTGACAGCGACAGTGGGGGTCCGGGGCGGATTCCCCGGACGGATGTCCAGTCAGTCAAACGCCGCTGTAGCGCACGTAATTTTTTTTAAATAGCCAACTTCCTGCTGGGAACACAAGGTCGTCACACACACACACACACACACACAGACACACACACACACACACACACACACACACACAAATAACCCATGCCCTTCAAGCGTGCACCCTTCCAAGGTGTACTGTTGAGGTCTGCCTCCTCTCTGTGGACTGAGGTGCTGATGTTCCGCTTGCCTTTTTAAGTGACAGCTTGGGCCTGTGATCCTGTTGATCGGGATTCGCTCTGCACAACTCCGTACGGGGGGGGGGGGGGGGGGTGGATTTCACATCTGAAGGACTTCCTTCAATCACAATTTACCCCTCAACTCCCCCCAACCTTCTCTCTCTCGCTCACTCTCTGTCTCTGTGTTTGAAGCATGTGTTGTGAATTTCTTTTCAGTGCCGACATGGAGGGGATGGAAGGAGGGAGGAGAAAAGGGAGATGATTAGATTAGAAGAACAGGCTGGGCTTAACACTCGGCTAATGAGCACTACAAAGGATCCCAGCCTCGCACCCGGGAGGGATGAGCACGGAGTAACTGACGAAACATGCGCCGCAACGGTTGAATTGTGCACATGTGTGCACTACAACACGACTATTATTTAAAACGAGCATGAAATGTTAAAGAGGCCTTCTATTCTACCTCACACACAAGCCACTGTACCGTTCCCCCCCCCCACCCCCCCAACGCCAGTGCTGCCTTTTTATTAAAATAGCTTGAAGGCACCCAGGTGCTTTTTCATAGATAAACAGCACACGCTGTCACAGAGCCTCTAGTGTTTACTAACCGGAGCCATCAGTCAGAGAAATTAATACTCCTGTTACTCTCCGACAACAAAAAAATAAAAACTAGAATTGTACACACTGGTAACAGCCACTAACAGCCACTGGTATAAGTGTCCTTATACCAGCCTTTACAGACGGCGTATATTTTCGCAAAAAACACTAAGCTAACAATATGAATCTTGGCTAGCTGTTTCACGGGATGATTATCCCCTACCGTCGGTACTTGTTCTGGCAATAAATTAGATCAGCGGGGGGGGGGGGGGGGGGGAAGCATGCATATTGGAGCATATCGGAGTGCATACCCCCTGATGATGATGCCAAATTGAGACCCATCTATCGTCACAGCTGAAGTTCCTTCAACCAGCATTTTAATTAAGCCTAGCACTATCTAAGGGGGGGAGCAGTAGGATACATTAATCATTTCCTTCATGCCGACATATTCCATTCCCTTTAAAGACGGATGAGTGCTAAAGCTGAGAATCTGAGCACGGCCTGCGTTCTGATACATCTCGGAGGTAGATGTTCGTGATCAGTCGGCGAGAATAAATTGGATACTGCTATGCTCCGCCAGAACCACTGAGCCAGCTTCTGCTCCTAAAGTTGAGGAAGGCAAAAAGCAGGACCTGTGGAGTTGATTTTTGCACAGGGCAGCAGCTGAATTACTCCACCGCGGTGAATGCTGTTGTGTTATGTTTCCATCACGCCTGTTGGATCCCTGTGCTAGGTGCTTGTTTGCCCTTGTCACCGGTTGTGGATATGCACCCGGTATTGATTTATACTCAGGCCACTGAAAACCCCTCTGCTGTCTCAAGTGATTTACTGAGCATTCAGGTCAAAAACAATCAATTCGGCCTGAGGCGTACAAGTGACTGCCATATCTCCAGAACCACAGCTGTCTCAATTCGTCACGTCGTACCGTATTACAGGTTGATCTAATTTTAAATTACATTTCACAGGAAATAACCCTGATATACTTGGGCTAGAACAAGTGATATGTTAAGTATAGACATGTAGTAACACTGTGTGCCTGTGCCCATATCTTAACAGAACTAAATCTGTCTGGTACCGTGGTGAATGGAATGTCTTGGTCCACTTACCCAGAAACTAGTTTAACATTTCCACAGTTGCTGCCTAGATTTACTACACTGCTTCCAAATGAGGTTTTCTCATTGCCCAAATGGGTCTATTTAGCTGAGTGACTAACCAAAGCACAACTAAGCTTGTTTACTATTATTTGCTCATTGGCTAATGCCACCTTAATCACTCGCATACATGTGATTAATTAAGTCAAAGACAGTTTTGTTGCCTTTGACTGTACAACCAAGCTTTTTTACTATTATTTGCTCATTGGCTAATGCCACCTTAATCCCTTGCATACATGTGTTTATTCAGTCAAAGACAGCTTTGATAGATGTGCTGTTCCTTCACCAAAGCCTTTGACCCTACAGAAGGCCTCTGCCTGTTCAAGGTTTACAGGCTTTAGAAATACAAAGTGAACTGTACCGCCATCCATCAAAACGTGATCGCTTTCTTACGTTTTTGTAAGAATCATTTGTCGAGACCATCTTTTTACCAGCAATAATTGTAACATTGATGAGCTGAAAAGGGTTTTCAAGAATCAAGAATTTCAATACAAAAGGGGAACAATCAAGTGAATTAACAATCTTTTTTATCCTAGTTTGAGATTCTAAGCAGTATGCTTTGATATAGAAAGATAAGATAACATCTACAATATTAGGAAATAAGGGTCAAAACTGAATACGAATATGCAAAATCGACTAAAGAAAATCTAATGTATATACAAAAATATGCGAAGCAAAGAGGGCTACTTTTCATCCTCGTGAAAGGGAGGTTTGCGTGTGTGTGTGTGTGTGTGTGTGTGTGTGTGTGTGTGTGTGTGTGTGTGTGTGTGTTACCTGGCATGGAGTGGACTAGGTCCCCACAAAGCACCATGAACCTTGGCCGGGGGCGGAGCTTGTTGACGGCCCCCACCGTCTGCTGAGTGAGCTGCACCTCCTCCGACCACACGACCCCATCTCCACCGTCCCTCCAGTCGTTGATCAGCCCCAGTTGGGGGTCTGCGGCCTGGATGAAGCAGAAGGGTCCTTGCCATTCACGCTCCACATCTAACCGGGGAAGCCAAGGAGAAGGTGTGTGTGGGGGGGGGGGGGGGGGGGGGTCTCTGATGGTTAGGGTGTTTGATGTAATGTGAAAGTGGAACCCCAGCTTTAGTTATTTAACATTCGACGGACCACACTAGAATTGCCTTAATATGTGCAATAGCAATATGTAGACGCCCTCAATTAAATAACACTAGGTCTTAGATCATGTATTTTGGTGCCTGGTCATGGAAAGGATTCGAAGGACCAGTGGGAATACAAATATTCATTCATTCATCCATTCAATACTTCATTGTTGAAGTATTCAGCAGCAGTATGACTCAAAATCGTTGGAGCCTCATGACTAAATAGTTACTACCACACGTCCTAGTACCTTATCACTTATATATGTATAAGTGATCCGGTACAAAATATTTATTTAAAAAGAAAAACAGCAGCACTTGTACATGGAAACAGACCTAACGGATGCTGAGTGGAGTGGGGACAATGCAATGGGACGGATACACGACAGAAAGCCTGGAGCAGGCATGTAGACATGCAAGTCAGTCCCCTTGTTCATCTTATTTGGAGAAAAACTAGTCCTCTCCCTCACTATCACACCATTACTATCAGCACTCTCAGTATTTAACAAGCTCTCAATGCAACAGTCTCTTTAATTAGTTATGATAATTATGTTCTCTAGAGAACCAGAGAATGGGGGGGGGGGAAAGAAGACAGTAAATGCAATCACACTCCTGGGAACCGAATGAGTCATTACCTTAAAGATGATCTTGTCTGGATAATTTACAATTTGTGAAGGCATAAATCAATCATACTTTGAATGTATGTTTTCAAGATTTTAAATAGATTCATAGAAAAGTTAGCATCCTGTGCTACCACAAGTCATAGTTAAAGCCTTGAACCAGATGCTAACATTTCCACACATCCAAGTGTTAGCAGCCCTTTTGAACACGCTACTTTCTGAAAGACACCCGCTTTAAGTTTAAGTGTGGACGGTGGAATAGAGTCGCAATAGCCTCGCATGCATAGTGCTTTCTTTTAAGTAAAAGCTCAAATAGGAAAGTTACAGTCACAAGATCTTAAGAGAAAGGGTAACAAAACAACACAGCCGTCAGATGGCTGGTATATATATAAATAAATAAATATGAACTGGTAATAACTGTTCGTGCACTGCGAAATTCACGACTATTTACTTACTATTTACGTTCTAACTATGGTTAGCGACTAGCTAGTCAGCAGAGGCTAATCCAATACCTTCTGTCAGTCCGCTGAACGTACGCCGTTTTGCTCGTAAAAAGATGTCTCCGTTCTCAGCCATAAACACGCTTTGAGAAAATATCCAAGCAATGCAATATATCTCCAAGTATATGCCGATGGTGCGTGCAACTAGACAACTCCGGTGGTGTTCTCGCAGCTGTGTAAGGTTGCAAACTCGGTATCGGCGATCGACTACGCGTCCTGTATGCTGTCACGGAGCTTCAACCAGACGCAACAGCCACCAAGCGGTTGCAACCTGCAGGGTAGGCTACTTGTTACTTGCAGGCGGGTTGTTTCCGTACTGTCACAAAGCCCAGGCATTTGTACAAATTTTACAGTCGTGAAACCCGTGTGACCTAACGCATGTGTACGTGGAGAGAATGCTTCCTCGTTACCTAGATCCATTTAAACTGTTAATCCATGTTAGGGAAATTATCCGGTCTCTGGCCAGCAGCACCATGGATAGAGACGAACATTTTAGTACCATGGACAGGTACAAATGGAATTCGTTAATCATCGAAACGCCAGCAATCCGATTTGGGTGATTTTGGGTAATCGAATATATATTGAAATGTAGGTCTAACGTTATGTATCCAAGGTTTTAAGACGGTTAAGTTGGTTGATGATTTACACGTTCATTTTTAGTTGCCCTTATTACTTCCAACATATACGCTACTTAAAAGTAAAAAAAAACGTATATAACTACAGACATGTCCGCATGCCTATATGTATCTGTATATATAGGCCTATCTCTGTCTGTATCTTTGTAAAACTGGTTGACCCCAGCCTACTGCGTAGGTCAGCAGTCATCATGCTTGAGTGATTGGTAGTCTGGTTCATTATGCCAGAAGCCTGCCTTGCTTTTAACCTAATATTCTAAATTAAATCATATTACATGGTTCACCTTTTTTTAAATCTCTGACCAATAAGCCTATAACCAAGATAGGATTTCCTTGGCTATCGTCATAAAAAAACGATCAGGAGCAAAACTCCTGTGACAAGTCCGAGGGGATTGTAAAACCTTTACAGGTTATAGCCTATAATTGTAAATTAAACGAATTGTTCCTGGTGAGAGCAACCCCAGTCGCAGAGACAACGGGGAGTTCATAATCGTTTCTATCAACAAAATAAAAATCACATAGGAGTAGGACTTTGGCCTGGATGTGCTGCGGGAGGCCTACACGGTCTATAGAAGCCTGCTTTGTTCCGGCAGACTGGGAAAGTAGGCTTATTAACCTACATGTTGCAGAAAAGACACCTTATGTTTTCGGTTAACAGAACCACCTCACACTATTTATTAAGTAAACGTGTATGCACACGTTTGATTAATAAATAGTGTGAGGAACAAACGCGTTGTTAACATAGAAGTGAACCCTTTTGGGTAATTTTTTTCTGGGTTATTATGTCAATATATTTTCTCTCACTCTCCCACTCCGCCTCTTGCACTATATCTCATTCCCTCCCCTTTCCCGCCTGCGCTCATCTCCACCTCTCTCTTTGCGCACGAGGCTTTACCCACCCTCGGCTCTTTAATTCGCTCAGTCGCGCCGCGCGCGTCGTTGGTGTGGCTTGGTTCTCTCCCTCTGTCTTCTCCTCGTGCGTAAGAGCGCTCCGATGGCCATGTAAAGTGATGCAGTTGTAATAACGCAACGTTTGAGAACCTGCGATGCGCTGTCGAACGGATCCATAGGCGCGTGGAAGTGTGCAGCATCTCAGCAGATAGAAAAATTTTCCGATGAATTTCAGATATAGATTGAAGACTTGAAGATTATTTGCGCATGCGTTTGTTTTCTCGAGAAAATGCCAATCGCCGCGGATGGCGGTGAATTGTCGTTTGGATGTGTGTTTCAGGACTCCTAATTTCAACACCGCGTACCTGTCTTCTCTCCTCATTCAGTTCCGCATGAAATTGAACGAAGGTGAAAGCACCATGAAGGGGAAATACTTTATCCTCGGCTACTTGTTGGTCAAAGTTATGGCCCTTGTTTGCAAGGCGGACGGCGAGCCAGGATTGCTTGGAGGATTCGTTATGATCTCGAACGGATCCAGGGAGGAGGAAAGTGTGTCGGAGGAGAAGCCGCACACGGAGGAAGAATGTCGGGGTTACTTCGACGTGATGGGCCAGTGGGACCCGCCGTTTTTCTGCAAGACCAAAGATTACCTTTACTGCTGCGGCACCTGTGGCTTTCGATTCTGCTGCTCGTACAAACACTCGCGTTTGAACCAGAGCACCTGCACAAATTACGACACCCCGGTGTGGATGAAGACTGGGCAGACTCCGTTCAAGAAAATGAACAAGCTGCACGATAGCACCAAAGACAAAACGAACTTAATCGTTTACATCATTTGTGGAGTAGTTGCTATCATGGCTCTTGTGGGTATTTTTACCAAACTGGGTCTAGAAAAGGCTCACCGACCCCAAAGAGAGAATATGTCCAGGTTAGTCTCACTGTGCGTCTGCTTTTCGCCCTCTGTCTTTACCTGTTTTTATCTCCGAACTCTCGCGCTCCGCTCCGCGCGCCTGTTTATGACTTGCAGCAGCACGCAGAGTCTGGAGCGCGCGAAGTGCTGTTCTTTGTTCATCTCCTCTTGTTTTTATGGTTATGCTCACAAGTACGGATCAGCTCTTCTACCATGAAACCATACACTCAGAAAACGCACACCAATGACCTTACCCTGTGGCTGCCGTCGAAATGTTCACATTTCTATTGCATAGAGTGCAACATTTCTAGACAATTCCTCAACCCCCCCCCCCCCCCCCCCCCTTTAATATTTTAATGAAAATATGGTGTGCAGAGGCACAGGTCAACTGAATAACTGGCATATCATGCACACAATTCCTAATATCTTTCTTTTTCTTTTTCGCCCACCACCTCACCTCTGTCTCTCTCTCCATCTCTCTCTCTCTCTCTCTCTCTCTCTCTCTCTCTCTCTCTCTCTCTCTCTCTCTCTCTCTCTCTCTCTCTGTCTCTCTCTCTCTCTGTCTCTCTCTCTCTCTCTCTGTTTCCGTGTGTTTGGACAGGGCCGTCGCCAGCGTGCTCCAGGGCGGCGCTCCGGGTGAGCAGTTTCGGGGTAAGGACCCCCTGGGGATGCATTCTCAGCACTATGTTGCCAAGGCCACTAACCTCCGTAAGTTGTTCCGACGCTGTTTTTGGACAGCTCATTACTAGGCTGTGGTGAATTGTTGGTTGACCTACATTGGTGTTCTGTTGAAAGTGCAGAATGTTGCGAGGTGTTAATTGTGTCCGCAAGAAAAGGGGCAGTTGGTGTAAGTATAAAGACACGGATATGTTGAGAGTCGCGGTTAGACGTGGTCGGGGATTGGTTGGCTGAGTTTAAACCCAATTAGCATATTGTCGTCGAATTCAACGTCGAACTGGGAGTAAGAAGAGAGAGCACCAAAACTCCGAGATACAACAGCTGTAACCACGTATGATAACATAATAATAATAATAATAATAAGAAGAAGAAGAAGAAGAAGAAGAAGAAGAAGAAAAAAACGATTATGTATTTCCTAATAACTATTTGCACAATTTCTTTTATTGAGATGATGCCTACATTGTTGCCACTTAACATTTGTCTTGATACTTTTTTTAGGCATACTGGTATAAAGGCACTGGTAGCTAGCCAGCTCGTTCATTAACTCAAAGCACAGACGGCAGCTCCATGTGGTTTCTGATGTGCTTTTCAAATCCGTTGGTTATTCACTGTTATATTTTTATCTTATGCCCACATGTGATAACAAGTGAAGAGAGAGAGAAATTGAAAGACAGTGGCGTGTGCATGTGTGAGTGGAACAAGCCTGAAATAGTGAAGCGGAGAAAAAACGAGAGAGAGAGAGAGAGAGCGAGAGCGAGAGCGAGAGCGAGAGCGAGAGCGAGAGCGAGAGAGAGAGAGAGCGAGAGCGAGAGACAGATTGAAAGAATGCAACTGAAAGAAAGGAAAGACATGGGCATAGATGTGGGCCTGTGTGTGTTGAATATGAATATGAATCTGAATGCCATCTATTTCTGTTGCGTCCCGTGGGCCGCTACAGTACTGTTTTTTTTGTAAGCTTTGTGTCTAAACACCAGAAGATCAAACAACTAAGAACGCAGACATCAACATCAGGCAGTTAATCTCATATTTAGCCCACAAAAATACATGTTTCTTAAAATAAAATCAATCATCGAGCGATGGTGAAATTATTGCAATTCTGTGGTCATTATTCACTGATCTCAAGAGAGTCGTTCCAGAAACCAGACTGGAAATGCTAAGTCCACAGGAAGAGAAAGGAAGGATGTATCTAAGCACATCCCACTCAAAGTGTTCAATTTCCACCAAGATTACATCAGAGTGCAATTGTGTTGGACGGGTCACCACCCACCAGTGATCCACCCCCTCCCCCGCCCACTTCTTATCCACCACTGGCCCTACCAAACCAGGGCTCAGTGGGGGATCGTTTCAGTTGACATGAAGTCCAGCCCAGACACCCCTCCACCCTCCACCACCACTGCATCACCCTACCCTAACCGCAGCTGCACTATGACGATTTGTGCTCGTGTACGGGGAGGTCTAGATCTGGGATGATTCCATCCGACGCTATACTCCAACTGCTGATTGAGAGAGCGTTTGGAGGCTTTGGTGTTTTTCTGATGAAAGGTTTGCCAAGAGAGCTTTATGTGGAAGCTTTAAAGTCTGCTATGCTAACCACGCAGAAATATAAAGCATGTGCAGAGGTTCACTGTGTCTTTGGTGATATATTTTAGATGTAAAATACGCCAATGCATTGAGATACATTTCAATGTCTGTCAAAAACCAGAGAGAGAGCGCTAAGAGAGAGCCCCCCAAGAGAGCGCTCCGATGCACTTTTTATATCACGACATGTACTGGCCAATAGAAAAAGGAAAAACTATTTCAAACGTTGGATTGTCCCACTTTTCTTCCTGTTATTTTCATCATGTTTGGTAAGCATTGCTACAACTCAAAGACTAGATATAGGAATAAATAGACCTGGAAGACAAACTTATGGTGCGCTTCCCACCGGTAGGCAAGGGACAACATGAGTAACCACTCCTACACCCCCGTGTGTCTATGCATGTTTGTGTGTGTGTGTGTGTGTGTGTGTGTGTGTGTGTGTGTGTGTGTGTGTGTGTGAGTGTGGCAGGTAAGAGTGCGTGGGGCTACATAGTAGCCTGATGACAAAACAGCATGTTCCATATTCACTGAGGACACGATGACCTAACCTCGTTCATGTTAAAGCAGCACGCCCACCACCATCGCAAACATGGGTCTCATTGAAAAAAGGGGGTGGAGGTTTCATTCACTAATGGCCATGGTTAGTTCCGTAGGTGCGTTTCATTGGTCTGACCGCAGAGAGATATATTTAAGTACCTTTAAACTAGAGGATACATGAGCTTCAAGTAGGTGACGGGGGGGAGGGGGGGTGGGGTGGAATAAGCCGACCTATAGAGGCAAGATAGGAGAGAGGGAGAGGGAGAAGGAGAGATAGATAGGAGAGAGAGAGAGAGAGAGAGAGAGAGAGAGAGAGAGAGAGAGAGAGAGAGAGGGTATTACAGGAAGCTGGCGATCACCTCTATTGGTCAAAAGGAGGTTGCTGTGAAATAGTGATTATTACTAGTGATGTGGAACCTGCTCTCCTGAACCTACTAATCCCAGGGCTTGTGGGTAATCATGTGGAATGCTATTAACCTCTGTGATCCGGCAGGATCTCTCACACCTGATTGGTGTACACACCCTTCCTTCCTTCCCTCCCTCGCTCTCGCTCTCTCTCTCTCTCTCGCTCTCTCTCTCTCTCGCTCTCTCTCTCTCTCTTTCTCTCTCTCTCTCTCTCTCTCTCTCTCTCTCTCTCTCTCTCTCTCTCTTTTTCTCTCTCTCTCTCTCTCTCTCTCATGCACTCTCTCTCGTAGAAAAAGGAAGAGGACATTTATTACAGATGGAGCAATGATTAGACGATGGGAAAGAAGAAGGAGGAGAGAAGAGGAGGCAATGGTTATGGATGGGTTATTTCAGCGTTAGAAGAGACTGATGAAAAGTAAATCTAATGAACAGTGCTGGATGATTGTTCGCGGAGATAGAGGAGAACGCACGGTAAAGCAGATGATTGGAGGAAGATGCAATAGGAGGTGAGCGCTATGTAAAAATAAGTGCCCGGGTGAAATAGGCCACCGCACACGTGCACTTTTCTTCATACATTGTGCACATGCGCTCGCACCCACACAACGGCGCTGGAGACGGGCACACCATTTATTGATTATAGCTTACGGCCGTATTGCGCTATTACCGGCGTCAATGAATCTGTGCTTGAAGCCCTCTCCCCGGCTTATTCCGCCGTAGAAAAAGTCCCTCCGGGGGGCTTGTGTGGCCCGTCACTCACAGAATTATATTTGTCTGTAAAGCAATCACTGTGAACAGCTACGCTCTATATCGTTTATATGCTTGGACTGCAAACTGTTTATTCAGTGCACATCTGTCAACAGCGAGCAGAACCGTGCGTTCCCGTTCGTACGTACACTGCGTTGTGGCCGAAGACCTATCCCCAGTCACTCGGGCTGTGGCATTATTATCATGAATGGGTTTGTCAACAAGGTTGGTTGTGTTTATACATGCTCACTGGGAATCTGTTGCGTGCTCCCCACATCCCACTGCATATTAATGAAAAAGCAAAAAACATTTTAGACATTGAACACTCCTTTGTGGCCGTAAACAAACCAGCCCACCATAAAACCTCATCGGACCGCTTCGCAGACTTTGTGAGATTCGTTCTCAGCATCAAAGAGTGCAAGACAAAAGGAGGATAAGGAGTGATAGAAATATAGAGAGAAAGAAAAAGAAACAAAGAAAAAGAGAGAGAAGGGATGAAAGGGAAAGAAAGGAAAGTAAAAAGAAAGATATTTGAAGAAATTCACGAGACTGGGTGAAAATAGACTGAAAGACAAGAAACGAGAGCAACACAGAACTGCGAGAGCGGAGAACAGGAAGCTATAAGACATTTTGATGAGTGTGTGGCATCGTCCCGAAACAAAGTGGTAATATCTTTCATCATCGAATGGCTGAAGGACAGAGCTCAGACCAGAGTTCAGTTCCTGGAGAACCACTCAACTCTGACACCACAACAATGTGGTAGCATATGGTAATCCTGGCCTAGAGGAGCTCAATATACCACCAAGGCTGCTAACTGTAGACAACGCTAGCGCCGAGAAGCAAGGGCTTTTAGGTGACTCAATTACACCGCACCATTGTTCCCATAATTTAAGGGTTTCCGACCACTTCGTAATCGTAACGATCAGAGCAGATGCTATTTCAGTGTTTCAAAGGCGTATTGCACGGGCATCCCGAGCGGCCAGTCATTAAAGCCCACGCTCGTAAATTACTTTTATTGCAATTAATTATTCAGATGAACGCTTACTACAGGCCATTTCGGGATTTTTTCCCGTTGTCTTTGTTTTCATCGTGTCGCGTTTCCCTGTGGCTCCGGGCATTGAGATACTGTGGGTTTATGAAGGAAGCGGCCTCCTTTACTAGGAGCCCAAGCATTTCTCTAAACAGTTCACTGATGAGATTAATGAAATCGTAATAGGTTGCTTCCACAGATGCTGTGGAAAACAAAGTCTTCTCCACTACCTGTGTATTTGTGTATTTTGAATCATTCACTCATTGCATTGCGTCTTCAATGCACACATTGTGTCTCTGTGAGTGTGCACAGAGGCACAGGCACCTACACGGCCTGTGTGTAGTGTCGTGTGTGGCTGTCAATCGTACGGGGAGCGCTTTGGTCCTTAAAAGCAGGTGACTGTGTGAACTTATCTTCTGGGTTGTCAACGAAGGACCCCCCCCTCTAATCTGTCACATCTGATTGGATAGGCAGGCTAGACAATAACACACACAAACACACATACACACACACACAAACATACCACAGCACAGAAGATACAATCAGACCTAGACAGGCACACAGTACACAGTAAGAGAGAGAGAATCAGAGAAAGAGTGGCAGGTAGCCTTCTCTGGGGCCAATGACTACACCCCCACCCCCCTCCCCACACACACACACGACTACACCCACACACACACGCCCACCACCATGTTCAAGTCAGCAGAAAATGCTGCATTAGCACAAAATACCCCTCCCCAGTTCACCACCATCCACTCACCCACCCACGGTTGCCTCACGGCATAGCCGGCCAGCAGAACAGGTGGACGGTGCTGATGTTTCAGGCTTCTCCACGACGACCAAAGACACAATTAAATGTCACACGCTCGGATCTCCGACAAGACGCCATCCGTAGGTTCCCTCTCCCCTCTGCTCCCTGTCTCTGCCTACTTATCTTCATCCGAGGGCCCCTGAGCACCTCAGGGGACACAGTCAGACTCCTGTTTATTAGAGCTCTGGGGCCTGCATTGAACCAACAGCAGACATTGGCTGAATGTAGTCACAGTGATGGGAGGAGGATTGGGAGGAGAGAGGAAGAAATGGGAGACTGTTTCTTTCTTTCTTTCTGGCTGTTTTTTCTTTTTGTGCGAGGAGGCAGGGGAGCTAGAGAAGAGGGAGGTAAGGGCATTGGTATAAAGTTAAACATGACAACAAAACAAATTAGCTGCTCCCCCGGGTGTGTGTGTTTTTCCCGAGAGGTGCTATTGTAGCACGTCTGACATAACCGCGCGTCTCACGGGCTCAGCTGATTCTTTCGCGATGAGACGTAGACGTTCCTTCAGCCCATGATGATGATGATGATACATAGCCCGAGGACGACGTCTTCTAGATTAGAGCAAAAAATATAATAACTGTTAGAAGAGATGATTGACAGCGAGGTGAAAACGCCCTTTTGTCTTCCTGTGGACCTTCAGCGTTTAGCATACGTTTCCCTTGTGATCCTCTAATCTTGTCACCTGGCTGTTTTAATGAAAGAAGGAATAAGAACATGGGGAATATCTTAACTTCTAATCAGTCGACCCACCACCACCTCTACCACCCCCAACGCCGCCACCCCTGCCACCTCCTCGCGAATATTAATCAGTTCATTTACTCCCAGGGTGACACATCTTTCAGATGACAGGTAATTATGTGCGTGCAAGGCGGTGTGTAGGAGTGTGTATGACCACGTGGGTTTGTGGCGCACACACATGTTCAAAGTCCACATTTGTATGTGTGTGTGTGTGTTTGTGTGTGTGTCTTTGGGTGTGACTCTGTGTGTGTGTGTGAATGTGTGTCTGAGTGTGTGCACGTGTGAGAGTGTGTGTGTGTGTGTGTGTTTCTGGGCGTGACTGTGTGTGTGTGTGTGGGTGTGACTGTGTGTGTGTGTGTGTGTGTGTGTGCAGCATGTGTGTGTTAGTTCAGTGCATGATCCGGCCAAGCCATTTCGATCGCCTACGTCCAAAGTAATAATTCTTCGATTCTGTCTTGGCGTATCTGTCTCAATCTCCTCTACTGCAGACTATCGGTAGTGATAGAGCAGTGCCAAAGAGGACTTGGAGGAATGAGCAGCCAGACTTTCAATCTAGACATCTGCTCAGGTGGGCTGCCAACGCTGGCTTTAGATTAACTGCTACATTAACTCTTTTTAATTGACCATTCCAGTTAATGAGTCAAGCAGTTGGCAAATATATACGCCTTTCGTTTGTGTAAGTGCCTTTTTCGATGAAATGTAACTTATGTTTCATTAAATCTTTTGTGTGAAGTTGTATCGTGTACAGGTTCTAGTTTCAAGTATAATACTTCCCATGTTGACACTACCCAGTCCAATTGCAAGAAGAAATACACAATGCAAATTATGCACATGCACCACTCTCCTATTGCATTCATAGTACTACTACCTTCTTAATGCATTGTATAATAATAAACATAATAACAAATCAAGGTCTGTCAGAGATGACGGTAAGCGTGGCCAATCTTGTTAAGGCATTATAACATCTATTTAGGCCCCCCGAACAGGGAGCAGAGTTACACCGTGGGAATCCTGTGTAATCCCCAACTATTGTATTTCTTTCACACTGTTTCTGAAGGCAGGGAAATACAAACCTTAATCTTCCATTTTTTTCCAAATGTTTATGTGTATGTGTAAGTGTATGTGTATGTGTATGTGTAGATGATCATACATTCACTCATAGATGCAGGAATAGTTGTACATATTCGTTTATATGATTGCCATGGGCTGTGCAGTTGTTTAAAAAATGTGCTCGCATGCTGAGAAAGTGGGCTTTGAAGGACAGTCTATTGAGTTTTTGCTTGAAACCACATGAACAAACGATTCCTTGCATACAAAGACATGTTGTTTGTTCGTTGCACCGCCCATGAATATATAATGTAGATACATGATATATTCTGCTGTGTTCCTCATTCAATATTTCACATGTCCATTGGAAAGAGGCGGCCCGGTTAGCTTGGCTAGGTGACTAACGCCGCAAGCTAATCTTGACTTGTTGACAGAGAGCCCCTGCTGTGCACCCATTTGTTACAGCAACCCTCCAGCCCCCCACCACCCAACTCTACCCTCCTAACGCACATATCTAGTCTCTCTCTCTCTCTCTCTCTCTCTCTCTCTCTCTCTCTCTCTCTCTCTCTCTCTCTCTCTCTCTCTCTCTCTCTCTCTCTCTCTCTCTCTCTCTCTCTCTCTCTCTCTCTCTCTCTCTCTCTCTCTCTCTCTCTCTCTCTCTCTGCCTACGGGCTTCAGTATGGCCTGGCTCGCTTACCACCATGCCCTGAGGAGTGTGGGCCAGGCTGGCAACACCTTCCACCATCCCCGTTCCCCCTTCTCTCCTCTACACACACACATCCACACACAAACTCACACACACACACATCGACGTCATGCCCACAGATACACACACACTCTGACACACACACACACACACACACACACACACACTGACACAGTCATGCCCAGAGTCACACACACACACACATGCACACACACACACACACACACAAAGTCACGCCCAGAAACACACACACACACTCTGACATGTGTACATGCTCACATATGCACACACACACACACACACACACACACACACACACACACACACCCACACACACACATACAAACACACACATACACTTACACTGACCCAGCCTGGTAGCTGGCCCATGGATGGGGGACATGTGGTGGAGAGTGCGTCACAAAAGCTGGGCTCCTGTTCCAATAGATCTGCTGTCTGCCTGTCTATCTGTTTGCATGCCTGTATGTCTGTCTGTCTGCCTGCCTGCCTGCCTGCCTGTCTGCCTGCCTGCCTGTCTGCCCGCCTGCCTGCCTGTCTGCCTGCCTGCCTGCCTGCCTGCCTGTCTGCCTGCCTGCCTGTCTGCCTGTCTGTCTGCCTGTCTGCCTGTCTGTCTGTCTGCCTGTCTGCATGTCGGCCTCTCTGCCTGTCTGTCTGCCTGTCTGCCTGTCTGTCTGTCTGCCTGTCTGCCTGTCGGCCTCTCTGCCTGTCTGCCTGCCTGTCCTCTCATGACCCACCAGCCTGAAACAACTCATGGTCGTTGAGAGATGAATTCTGTATTTCCACCCGCTTGACTGCAGCTCTCTTGCTCTCTCTCTCTCGCACGCACCATTACGCACACACACACACACACGTTTCTTAGTTGTCTTTCTCTTAGTCTTTCTCTTATACACACATAAACACCTACACACACCTTTCCTCTCTCTGACACAGACACACACACATACACACACACAGACACAGACACACACACACACACAGAGACACACATTTCCTTTCACGCCTCCTCTATCTGTTTAGCTCCGCGAGGCGCTGTGTATTTTGTCATGGGGGCTGTGCTACTTTACCGCCTCCGCTGCTTAGCTAGCACTGTTCTTTTTCGACCGCTAGCCCCCGAAAGAGAACCTCAAATGTGTCAATGTCAGCAGCCAATAGGAATCAGACACGGAAAAATAGGGGCCTGGTGATCCAAAACCATTTATCTTCCAGATACTTACCGCATGTGTGTTTGCACTTTTTGTCTTGGAGATAGAGCACAGGTCAAATCTGGCTCTGAAGGACGTGCTCTCCCCTAGAGAAGAGAAATTTGTTAGTTGTTTTGTTGTTGTTGTTTGTTTTGAGGGTTTTTTCCAGGGTTAGGGTTAGCGGGAAGGTCAGACATTTTCCCTTGGTAATCTGGCTACGTTCTACCAGCAATCAGAGAGCAAACAGAACATCACATAGGGGACGACACTTACTACAAATTCTACACAATCTATTGTACATATACAATACACAATATAAAATATACAATACACAAAACACAATAGAAATTCACAATGTTCGATATATAATGTTCAATATACAATATGCAACACCGTCACAATTATCTAACCTAACCTACCTAACTTGCCTTCAATAATTTCAAATAAGTATTACTATTCAGATTTGTCTATATGTTTACTGGTTCGGGCAATGTTAAAGAGCTAAACTGCTAAAATGCAACATGTAGATGACGCAGTAACGGTAGAACGATAGTGTGGAGTGTGACCGTCGATTCAGATGTTTCAACCAGCCACACTCTGAGCCCAGCGGGGTTATCAAAATGATGATAATTTCCATGCCCTTTCTATCAGGTCGCTCTTTTTAGACTCATCCATATATGTAAAGGTCACCATTTCACCATTGTTTGCCCTGGTCGGACACTAGCTGCTTGGCCGGATGTGTATCATGGCGAGTTGTTCTCCAAAACATCCTCTGAGCCCCCAGGATTGTTCACCGCCAAACAACAACCTATACCCTCGCTCCCCGGAAGTGGAAGCAGACAATGAGTATTTATAGCACTAGTTGCACTAGCAGCACACCTTTTAAATTAAACGGACACCGTTCATGCAGCTTAAATCAGCCTGTAGACTATGAATAAATGTTTTCTTACATGCCTCATCATAGCCCTTCACAATCAAACAAAATGGAACAAAACAATTGACCAATTCACCATAGAGAAGAGAGAATTGCAAGGCCACTGTGGATAGAAGGAGACGAAGATGAGCAACATTTTTGCAGGACGGAGGGGATAATTAGGATGTAGCGAACTGGTCTGGAGGGAACCCTACCTTCTGATGCATTCTGGGTGCCCCAGGAATCTTTCCCCCAAGGAATCCTGGGAAAAGGATCATAAAGGAGCCATTTCTGTCCCCATGCCTCTACATGAGATATAGATATATACGATTATTGATGTATGGTGTATCACAGCTAGAAAGCTAGGGAGAGAGAGTGAGAGAAACCCAGAGAGAGAGAGGCAGAGATAGAGAGAAAGAGAGCTAGATAGAGACTGATGGAGAGATAGAGAGTGAGAGAGAGAGGAAGACAGAGACTGAGAGAGTGAGAGAGAGAGAGAGAGAGAGAGAGAAAGAGATCTAGACAGAGACATCAAGATAAAGAGAGGGAGGGACACAGAGTGGAAGCAGCAAAGGCAAAGATGGCCATGGAAAATACGACGACAAACACAAATTCATTTGTTTTAAATTCGTGGTGAACGGATCACATCAAAGGCTAAGCAGTCTGAGGGCCGTCCCCATGGATTCTGCCCATCATCACACTACTGCGGACCATGGAGACAAAGAGAGAAGAGGGAGCACACCGAGGAACAACCCCTTGTTGCGATTCACCTTCAAACACAATGGCTCACCAAAAATGGCGGCTCGATAAATCAGGCAGACTGATTGTTTTCTTTGACGTGGGAGTAGCCGCCTTCCGCCAGCCACCCCTGGCCTAACACTGTATGGTCACCTCCCCCCACGGTGCGCTGAGATGCATATTGATGCGGGAGATTGACAGTAGCCTCGGTTTCGGTCTCCCCAGGAGAAGGAAGAGAGCTGCGCTAATGATCTGCAATTGATTAGCCATGCCTTGTGGGGTTTTTAGCTGTTGCTTTAAAGATCTGCAGCACAATGGGGAAGCCTATGAGAGCTGAGTCTGGTTTTGAGAGACAAAGGCGAAAGTGTTTGAATGCATTTGCTTGTCCATCCATGCATGCATGTGTGTGTGTGTGTGTGTGTGTGTGTGTGTGTTGTGAGTCCGTGTGTGTGTGTGTGTCTGCGTGTCGGTGCGTGCGTGCCGGTGTGTGTGTCCATGAGTCTGCATGCATGTGAGCGGATGGTGTACATGGTCATCCTTCTGAAAAAGTGCCTCAAATGCATGACCACGAGTGCAATCTTTGCTTCCATAGCCTCTGTGTCGGTGCATGAAGCGCCCCTGAAGTTATTCCAGCATCATATTGAATTCCACATCCCTTAACCACCTCCGCCGAGGTAGCCCATATGTTTTAATCAGCGGCTTGGACACTTCCTGTCGTCTCCCACTCTCAGCACCATCTCCTACATGGTCATCTCTCTCTCGGTGCGTATTTTGTCTACCAGGAAAATAGTATCTGTAATCGCTCTCGCTCTCTCTCTCTGTCCTCTTTTGCTGTCCCTCTCTCTGTCTGTCTATCCCTACTCCCCCCCCCCCTCTCCCTCCCTCCTCCCCCCTCTTTGATTGGCTATATTGTCTAAGCAGGCCTGCTAGACACGCAGGGTCTCAGATCAACAGTTAACAGCCGTAAATGATGTATAATTCATTGCATGCTGTGCCATCCGCTAGGCAGATTGGCATTATGTATGCCTGTCTCCTTCTGACCCAGAAGATTCCTTCTCCCGGTGTCTCCTTCAATTGTATTGCATCTTACATTAACCCAGAAGCAGTTTTTTGGTGTCAAACAAGTTACTTTTGAAGATATAACTTGAATTTATGTTATGGAATGGATGGCGGCATAATGGGATTTGGCAGCACCGCATTGTCGACTGGAATATTGTAATAAACAATGCTGATTAACTCGCATTAATGCGTGGAGCAATCGTTGACAGGGTTTCAGAACAAGTCAGTTTAGATTAATTCATTGGCATCAAATTAATTAACATTCCACTCTTCCTCAGTTGAGACCCATCTTAATAAAACAATCAAACTCCACAATTTCAACCTCATATATATTTTGTAATTGATAAGAACATATAAAGGTATTGGAAATTACAATATGGTTTGTGCAGTATTGTGTTGAGTTAGCTACTGAATATGCATTTAAATGGCTTCACAAGTATCATAATGGCGACACATTGAATGTGTGAGTGTATCGATTGCAGCATGCAAACAGCTATAATTGCTTGAAAATAGCTTACCCTATCAATAGCTCTGGGTAAACAGTGAATTTACTATGCCTCTAAAATATGCAGGCACATTTTGAAACCAGGAGATGAGGTTTACATTTAGATTTCATTTCTGTCATGGCGCTGAACATCTATTGATTGTGATATCAATACACAGTGTTGGGAGGTTAACAGCATCCATCTCACCATTACTCCCAGGTCCACCAGTAACATTTCACTGTTAAATTAGTAATGGTTTTCTGATTATGTTTGACTGATTTCTGATTTGGTAGCATCTGTGGCCACCGCAGTCCTGTGTCTGTCTGTCTGCCTGTCTGTCTGTCTGTGAGTCTGTCTGCATGCTCACCTGTCTATATTCTGTCTCTCTGTCGGTTTGTCTTCTTGCTCACATGTCTGTGTATATGTCTGTCTGCCTGCCTTTCTGTCTATTTGCCTGTCTGTCTTTTAATCAGTCCGTCGGTCTGTTTGCCGGAATGCTTTTCGGTCTGCTCTTCTGTCTGCCTGCTTGCCGGTTTGTCTGTCCTTCTCCCTGTTTCTCTGCCTGCGTGTCAATTTGTTTGTCTGCCCCTGTCTGTCTGTTTGTCTGTCTCTTTTTTTGCATGTCTTTTGTGTACACCTGTGTGCTCTTTTCGGTATTCTTCGTAAAATCCCATTTTAACAAGCATCCCCTCCCAGAATGCATGTTTGTTTATTTGGCTCTTAGTGAATCCCCGGTTTGATCGTCTAACAGTGGGAAGAGGCCGCACAGGTTGATAGCAGTAATAAGCTGAGGAGAAATAAACGAAACGCGGGTGAGGAAGAGAGAGAGAGAGAGAGAGAGATGCTGGAGTAGGGAGAAGATAGAGAGCGGTAGAAAGAGGTCAGAGAGTGAGCGAGACAATGAATTAATGGGGAAAAAGGGAGCTGGAGAAAGAGAGAAGGCTATGAAAGAGAGACGGTAAGAGAGAGAGCTGCTTGTTAACCATATTTTTATGGCAGACAATTTTCCTCCCTAGAAAGCAATGATTGTCATTAATTACCCAACAGGTGCTAACAGCGATGGATCTGATAATTACCCAGTTTGGATTGAGTTCATTGAGGAAGACATGCATGAAAGAGGGTGGTCCAGACTCCTGTGGGGGAGGTGTAGGTCTGTGTCTGCAGGACTCTATCTCTGCACCATATGTCTGCAGGTCTCTGTCTCTGCACCATGTGTTTGCAGGTCTCTGTCTCTGCACCATGTGTCTGCAGGTCTCTGTCTCTGCACCATGTGTCTGCAGGTCTCTGTCTCTGCACCATGTGTCTGCAGGTCTCTGTCTCTGCACCATGTGTCTGCAGGTCTCGGTCTCTGCACCATGTGTCTGCAGGTCTCGGTCTCTGCACCATGTGTCTGCAGGTCTCTGTCTCTGCACCATGTGTCTGCAGGTCTCGGTCTCTGCACCATGTGTCTGCAGGTCTCTGTCTCTGCACCATGTGTCTGCAGGTCTCTGTCTCTGCACCATGTGTATGCAGGTCTCGGTCTCTGCACCATGTGTCTGCAGGTCTCGGTCTCTGCACCATGTGTCTGCAGGTCTCTATCTCTGCACCATGTGTCTGCAGGTCTCTGTCTCTGCACCATGTGTCTGCAGGTCTCGGTCTCTGCACCATGTGTCTGCAGGTCTCGGTCTCTGCACCATGTGTCTGCAGGTCTCTGTCTCTGCACCATGTGTCTGCAGGTCTCGGTCTCTGCACCATGTGTGCAGAACTCTGTATCCACACCAGTCTGCAGAAATTAGGATCTACATTTCATTTGAAGAGGATGCGTGTGTTTCTGTGCATGCATGTGTGTGTGTGTGTGTGTGTGTGTGTATGTGTTACTTGACATGGAATGGACCAGGTCACCACAATGCACACATGTGTGTGTGTGTGTGTGTGTGTGTGTGTGTGTGTGTTTGTATGTGCCTGTGTAGGAGTAGGCTAAAACCAGCATAACCACTTTGTGTGCGTACAGTATAACAATGCAGTACATCAATCAGGGCATTCTCAAACTACCCAGTAGGCGAGAGTTTATCTGCCCCTACCTTTTCGTCCGTGTGCACCATGTGTTTAGCCCACTAACGGTGTTAGTTGCACAGAGCTGGTGTTAGTTGCACAGAGCTAGAGTCAGTGCTTACAGGGATGTTCCAGATAGGGATATCCTTATGACCCACTTCTTACCCACAACCCTGAACCCCCCGCGGTGTGGTAGAAATCCCCCCCCCCCCCCCCCCCCCCCATGCTGCCTTTCTCTACAGCATTCCACTACCAGAAGGGTGGGCGCTTTGATTGCGTTGGGTCTGGAAAGCGATGGCTAGCCCTGGTACCGTACTGATTGGTTGCCAGGACACAGAGCCGAGCGCAGACACAGCCTTCCCTCCAGTTACAAAGACACCCTGCAGGAGTGTGAGCTAGCGCACTGTGCATGGATCCTCACGCATGCACACGTGCACATGCACATACAAAAAAGAGAGGAGACTTGTGCGTGCTCTGCTTGGACACACACATACACACGTAAGAGGGGGGGGGGGGGGGGGGGGGCTGGCGAGGAAACAGAGACTCATCTCTTTTTCCTTATTGTTTCTCAGAGCACAGTTGCACGTGGATACTGCACTCTTTACCTTATACATACGGACACAGCACAAGCATAGATATAGTCACACACACATGTTCTTCATCCCCTTTCTCATGGTCCTCCCCACTGCCGTTTATGTTCTCCTCCTTACAAAGTGAGCGAGCCGGGATGTCTATCTCTGCTAACCTACTTTCCCTCTCTCTGTCTCTCTCTCACTGTCTCTCTCCATCTCTCAACTACCTCTCTCTTATGCCCTCGCACTCTCTCTCTCTCTTTTTCTTGGTAGTACTCATCCCCTCTGCCGCTATGGGAGTATGGATGCCTCAGCACAAATCGATTATCAGCGCTCGACGTCCGATGATAGGCCTGCATTTAGATCATCATGCTAATAATAACATGCGGAAACAGCGTTCATCCTTGCGGGTAAATGGTTAGCGTGTCAAAGACTGAGGGAATTACTCGCCAGCCAATCTGTTCCTTTCTCGCTGTGTTGTTCTGGGGGAAAAGCTCCCCCTGAAATAATATTACTGGGCCCTCTTCCCTACCTTAAATCTTTCCTAAGTTTAAATAAAGGTATCGGATTTCCGCTTCTGTGTGTGTGTGTGTGTGTGTGTGTGTGTGTGTGTGTGTGTGTGTGTGTGGTCGTGTGCCTGAATGTGTGCCTGTGTGTGTCCAGGTCTGTATTTCTGTGTCCGTTGGTGGGCAGATGCATGTGCGTGCTCATGTGTGTGCATGGGGAGTACGTACGTGTGTGCATTCTGCAAGCGATGTGTGTTGTTGTGCAGCTCTCTCTACCTGGTACGCCCACCGTCAAAGCGCAGCCTTGGAAACTTGCAGACCGCGGCAAAGCAAGTAGCAGGCCGACAGACTTTTTTCAACAGCAGATGGACCGAAGGAGTTGAGGATGAATAGGAAGAGAGAGAGAGATTGACAGAGGGAGAGAGGGATAAAAAAAATGGAGGAAGGGCAGAGAGAATGATGATTGGATGTTAGACATAATGATGTGCAGGGAAGTAAAGCAGGCGTGGAGAGAAAATAGAGGAATAAGGTAGAGAAAGAGAGAGTGGGACAGAGAGAGAAAGATACAGAGATAGGACTGGTGGTTCAATGTTAGACAAATTGAGGGGCAGAGAAATAAAACAAGTAAGTGCTGAGAAAAAGGTATAGAGAGAAACAGAGAGAGAGACAGAGAGAGAGGGACATAGATCCTTTGGAACCACATCTGATTATGTTGCTTTGCCCTAAAAGCATGAATCTGCGTCGTATCTACAATACAAAAGCTAATCACATTCAATTTACACTAATTATAGTTTCACTGCTGCTCTCCGTGCACATGAAAAAGCCTGATTCCAGGAAGAAGAGAAAAAAGACACGATCACACATACAGGGGACTTCGTATACGTAAAAAGCGCCCCGATCGCCTGGCTCCCAGCAAGCTGACAGAAGGCAAAAATAAAATCAGTGTTCTTTTTAGTGTTTATATTTTATTTTAGCCATAGGAGACGAGCGGAGGACGAGGCAGATTATCCGAGACAGACAGAAGGAGGGAAGGAGGGAAGGATGGGCTCCCTGGACGCGAGGCGGTTTTTACACCTCTCCTTGACTCAACATGGACGCAATTTCTGGCAGCTTTTTAAAGATGGTTGAGCGGGAGGAATCGGAATGCGTTAGAGTGAGGAAGGAATGGAAAGAGAGAGAGAGAGAGAGGGAAAGGGAGAACGAAACAAGGGAGGGTGAGACAGTGATGAAGAGACAGTAATAGAGAAAGAGAAGAGAGAAAAACTGAGACAGAGATGGTGAGACAGTGAGAGAGACCGAGAGAGAGAAAGGGAGAGAGAGAGGAGCGATAAGCGAGCATGTTGTTGTTGTTGTAGGAAAAAAACTTGTAAATGTCACAGAGTTATGAGTCTGCGAGAAAAACAAATTATGTTTGTGGATGATGATAGAGTGACGTGCTATTGAGCTGTTGTTCTCCGACGGCCAATGGTGGACTTAGCAAAGAGCCCTTCTGTAGGCCACAGACACAAACCTTGGAAGACCCCCTGCTCTCTCTTTCTTTACAAAACACACACACAAACACACACAAGAGATTTTTAATTGCAGTCGGTGGATCGATGTGCTTGTTTTAGTTGTTCGTATGACACACGCGCACACAAACACACACACACATACACACGCGCACACAAACACACACACGCACAAACACGCACACACACACGCGCACAATCACGCACACACACACGCCCACACACACAAATTAATTAATTGCAGTCGGTGAATCGATTCGCTTGTTAAACTATGATTAACGATCCATAAACTAAATATTTGTATTGAGCTGCAACATTAAGTAGCAAATGTTTATTTGTACTTGATAAATGACTTCAATTCATCGGCTATCAAAATTTGATTCTGTGAATTTTCCGTCTATCATCTTATCGATTAATCGACTAATCGTTGCAGCCCTACCCATAACCATACTGTACCTCAAGTCTCCCGTTTTTCCCTGAATGCTACAAAATTAGGATTCCTCCTCTTCCGTCTCCTGCTGCTGTTACAACTGCAGCTGCCTTTCAGCTGGCGGTAGAAGGGGAGATGATGCTGTGGAAAAGGGGGATGAGGTGGGGGGAGGGGGTATGGGTGTTTGGATGGGGGGCAAATCTGGCAACCGGCTGCCCTTGTCTTCAAAGGCCAAGAAAAGCTCTTCACGCGGCTGCGTTCCAACACTCACAACCTGCCAGCCGTTCAGTGTGGCAGGACCAGGTGCGCTGGAATAAGCTTTTAAACGCCACGGCTTGACCCCCCCCCCCGTGGGTGCCAGGTTACAGATTGGGGGTCAAACCCAAGGGTGGGGTGTGGGGGGGGGGGGGGGGGGGGGGGGTGAAGCTCAAAGCACCCCGCAGCAGAACCAGCTTGGTGCTGGTTCTATGACTCCATGCGTTCTGTACTGTGGCTCTGCATTGGGGTTCCGCGTTAGTTCTGTCTTCCAATAAACCCGGTATACTGAAGGCAGTTTCTAGACGTTACATCAGTTCCTATGCTGTATAGTATCAAAATATGTCAGCCCAATAAAAAATAAAAAAATAAATAAAAACAACAACAACAGGAACAGGAACAACCCGCATCTCCGGCCCGCCGCCCACAGCAGCACCATCACCACAGGCGCCAGCATAACAGCCATGTTTCCATGGTAACGGCGAGGTAAACAGGTGTACTCTCAGCCTCTGGGATGGAATCGACATCGCCACGGTAAAGACAGTGTCCTCAGTATTGTCAAGAGCCACTCGCACGCACACACGCACACACGCACAGACACACAGACACACTCCAACACACACTCCCCCACAGCACACAGACACACACTTGCACATAAGCACAAAAAACACACACACACACACACATAAACACACTCACGCTCCCACACAGACAACCACACGCACAACCACAACCCACACACACAGTTATACTCTCACACACGCATACCCTCACTCTCTTATACACACACTCCTATCTCCTACTGCCTGCCTCCCCTATCTGCCTCCCTCACAATGCATGCCTGTCCACGTCTGTCTGCATCTCTCTCTCCACTGTCTTTTCCTTACATTTTCTATTCTTGGTTTTTTTTTCGGTGTCCCAGAAGGCACCGATGTCTGTCTCCCCCCCCCCCCCCCCCCCCCATCCCCCCACACACACACACACTTGACGGAGACGCCGTTGACTTCCTGAGCGTTCCTCTGCGGGAGGGAAGCAGCTCATCCCAGGAACACAGTGGGGTACCATAGACGCAGGGCCCATGTTCACCAGGGGGGTTCTGGGAAAACAATGCAAAAAGAGATAGAAAACACCCATAGAGAGAGGGAGAGAGAGAGAGAAGGGGAGGGGGTGAATGCCGGGCATGCTGAAAAGGATAGACATCTAGAATTCATAATTGATTCATGGACAACCATTCACCTCACCATAGAGTTTAGAAGTAATTTTGGTTTTGGTGTTATGACATATATGCAACATAACCTATACAGGGGCCAACCGAGTTAAATTGTTCTTGTTTCCTTTCATTTTCAAGTCTCTAAAGGTGATGTAGGTGAGATATAGGAGATATTATTTCAGCGTAATTTGTTACAAAATGCCATAGCCATTCGTCAGCTATTAGTGAGTGAAATGTGCGGTGAGAATATTGGTTTCGAGTTGAAAGCGCCTGCCTCTGTATAAGCTGATTTCGAATTTAGACCACCCCAGGCTCCTTTCTGACCAATCAGGGCATCTCTTCCGTGAATGGAATGGGGAATCCATCTTGCCTGTCAATTACAGGTGCGTGAAATGCAACCCTTCTCAATGGTGGACAAACCTAGGGAGGGAGTACAGAGGGAGGGGACGTTTTCTTTGTTTGTTTAGTTTCAAAATATCTTCTGTTGTATCTACAACTCTCAAAACTCTCGAGCACCTTTAATGTCATCTGTATTGGTCTGTTTTTCACCACGACAAGGAATTGATTCAACCTGGCTTCAAGTAGAAGTTGTAATGACCATCATAACATCATCTATGTACAATGATAAGCAACTGGTGATGAAACTTTTTTTCTCAATGAGGTTGTTCTCCAAGGGCCCTATCTCCAGTGAATCGTTACGGGTACCATGTCGGCTGAATTTGCATGCATCCAAACATAAAGAGTCTTTTGGCATTCGATTGGAAGCAGCTTGCGTTTATACATTTTGTCACACTTCCCACCTTGCTGGATTCCATACAAAATGATTTTGGTAATTATATTTCTAAGTAAATATAATTAAATGTATGACTATTTAAGTAACAGGGCATGGATTACTGATACATTATCATGAATAATGTCTGATCCACCATGTTGAATTCCATGTTCTCTTTCTAAACAAATACGTCAGGATAGAAAGTCACAGCAGCTGTCTGCAACAGAAAACAATAGTGCGTATAGGAACAACTTGGCTCTTAAACGGCTTTAAGTGATTTATCGAAGGCGGGAAAAAAAACGATGGATAAACTGCAACAACAAAAATAGCATCAGAAGAAATCTGTCACTGCAAGCCGTCCTGTGAAATCTTAAGCTGGGCTTCATCATAATGACAAATATGACCGCCTCAGCATCAGTCATGCCCTTGGGTGAGCTGGTAGTTATCTCTCTGTCCTCTTGATGCTCGCTCTCTCTTTCTCACTCTCTTTTCCTCTCTCTCTCTCTTGCTCGCTCTCTCTCTCTCTCTCGCTCTTCCTCTCTCCCTCTCTCCCTCTCTCTCCACTAACTGATGAGCCCTGTCAAGGGAGGACATGCCACCTACTGACCAGACACCAGAGACCTCCACTGCCTCCGAGGCTATCGTCCCTATCGTTATGGGATTAAATGATTTGTAAAAATCACCTTTGTACAGGAAGTGTGTGGGGGGGATATTAGTCTCTGGAATATATATATGCTCCCATATATTCAATATACAAAATGAAACATATTTTATTATGTTTTTTGTTTTTCCAGCATCGTGACGCATTATATCGCCAGCATGATTCTTCGATTGTATCCCAGACACCACTGTTTTCCTCTTTTGATGTTCCCAATATGAAAATAAAGAGAAAATATATATATTCTCTTTCCAGAAGTATGCTATTCAGGCATTTGGCCTTTCTAGATATTGCAGGTTTCATGTTAGCTTTTGTCTATTGGCTAAAATCCTATCACCTATTTATTATTTTTCATAAGCAACTTCAAAATGATTGAAGGAATGCCTGTGTACACACTTGCCACATAGACTGGTTGTTTTAAGGCATGTGACTTGGAAAGGTCTATGGTTGAGATTTTTCAGCCCACCTCTATCCTGCAGTAGTATAATTTTCACATCAAATCCCTGCTGCAAGGCTAAATATGATGACACATTATAATTCTATTACAACAGGTTTCCAGACAAGGCGTGTGTTTTTCCTTAAAATTATCATATTCAAAAGAACAACAACCCTGTCGGTAAAACTTTATAAGGTTACATTAATTAACCATTAATTAACATTAGTAAATGCAGTTAGCTTGTTGTTCGTGTAGTTAGTTGGTTAACCTGTACCCTATTAAATGTTGTAAACATTGATACCTTAGTTACCATGAACGCCATTACCTTAGTTAACATGAACACCATTAGTAAAACATGAACACCATTAGTAAAGTATTAATAGACCATTAGTTAATTGCAGTTATACTGCATTAACTAATGTTAATTAATGGCTAATAATATATTCTTATTATAAAGTGTTATCACCATGTTTGATACTTTTATATCCTTGCATTTTGAAGGTAATAACCTTTTAACATGCATTTAATGGAGTTGTATTCTCTACTTTATGTGCTAGTTTAAATTTTTGCAGCAGGGTTTCCAGCTAAATGCTAATATGTGTAATTGGACAGAAAGGGGGGATAGTGGGAAGTTATTACAAACATACAGTTAATACATCTTCAATATTTCATGAGCACAGCCAAACAAAAGACAAAAAAGGGTTTATTTTCGAAGGGAACTTGTCGGGCATTTTAAAAGCACAATGTTGTACACTTTTGCGTTTGTGTAAAGCACAAATAAGGACAAATATGAATTTGTCATTCTGTATACATAACATTCAAATACATAAATTAACCGAATAATATTAACAGACCTGCAGGTAGAATTAGGATGAATGTGTAAAATTAAGTTGGCTAAGTAACTTTCTCTTTGTTGAAGGCAAGAAAGGAAGGACTTTACAGTTCATAATAAGAGGCACATACACCTTCATAACCTTTCAACTAGTTTAACTACCTGGAATTACTGACTAAAAACCAGACCATGAAAAGCTCATTAACGAAATGGGCAAAAATAACAATCATTGTAAGTTAACTAGAGCTAATAGCCAGATAGCTAAATGACTAAACAGTAAACACAGCTTGTTCCCTGGAAAGCGTTTTCGTAATGGAATTCAACTGCGGATATGTGACTCATAGTCAACTGGTATTCACCCGGTGTGTTTGTATTGATGAGACTCATGACCACTTTCTACATTTTAACAATGTCCCCAGAGAGCCACGGTTTAGTGGATTGTCTTTTTTTTTCTCCAATAGCCAGATGCACAATACAGGAAGAGGACCCAAACCCCACAATTCCATTGTGAGCAGAACTGAAATGAGAAAGAGAGACAGGAAAATAAAAAGGCACAAAACAATTGAAATCAATAGTGTTTAAACAATAAGAAAACAACAACAGAGGACATCATGAAGTCATGAAGGAATGTGGCAAAAGTGACTGGTGTAAATGCCTCTAAGAGATACGCTTTAATAGATGAGCATTCCCCCACCCCCCCACACACACATGAACACTATTCACTCTGCATTGCCGTTTCTTCCTGACAGATGTCCGAACAATACAGCTTCCATACGTCAGACAGATCTGTGTTCGTTTTTCTATTTCCGTTCGTTCTTTGTGGCTATTATCCGGATGTGGGCTTTTGTTTGTCCCCTTTGAAATGGCTTCAACGGAAATATATATTATCTCATAAGGCTTCTTCTCTCTCAGTCTCTCTCTTTCTCTAATTATCTTTTTTTTTATATATCTCTCTTGGTCTATCTCTCCTTCTCCTCCCTCTCTCTACGCTCAGCTAAGTGCATTGTTTGGTATAGGGGCAGACAGTGGAGAGTGTGTGTTATTATCGGTGAAATATATATTATCTCATAAGGCTTCTTCTCTCTCAGTCTCTCTCTTTCTCTAATTATCTTTTTTTTTATATATCTCTCTTGGTCTATCTCTCCTTCTCCTCCCTCTCTCTACGCTCAGCTAAGTGCATTGTTTGGTATAGGGGCAGACAGTGGAGAGTGTGTGTTATTATCGGTGAATCCTCGCGTATGCAGCGCGTGTAATTCCATACAGTTATCCAATAAGCACAAAACAACCAAGCGAGACATTTTCCTTCATCTGTTCAGTTTTCTTTCCCAGCATGCGTTGCTTGGCACTTGGGGCAGCAAAAAACTAAACAAAGAGAGACCATCTCAAGGCTCTCAGAGGTGTTTCCATGTGGCAAAAGGAAACAGCGGCGAGACTTCTTCCATCGAGAGTAAGATACCATTACTGCAGTTATGCCATGTTGCTCCTTCTCCACCCTGTTCTGACAGTGTCGATGCACGGAGTAGAGCTTGTGTTTCGCGTTTCATCCCCGGTCGCTACCTTTCTGCATCTGCTTTGAAACGCATCCGACAGCCAACACACTCCATGACAGTGCTAAGACACACGACCCACACACACACACATAGACACACATATACACACTGGGCAAGCGGTAATACTTTAGTTGTACAGCTATACAGTTATACTGTATGTTGCCCTGAAACTCTCCATTGCACACTGCTTCTGATTCCTCTCTCCCACTGCCTCTCTCTCTCGCTCTCTCTCACACTCACTCCCTCTCCTTCTCTCTCTCTCTCTCTCTCTCCCTCTCTCCCCCCCTCTCTGCTCCCTGCTCTATCAGTGTTTCCTCCTCATGTTTCACATCTATCACCCGGACCTGATGAACATTCTCACTCCGCCCACCGATCTCTGCTGGGGAAAAAAGGAAAGAAAAAGAAATGTTTGTCCTCCAAGGCCTTCTCTCCTCCTCACCTCTAGCCATAACCAAAGAGGGCCCCACACCCCATTATCTGCATGGGTATATATATATAATATACATACATAGATAAAGTAAATCTTGTAAAGCGGTCACACAGCATGACTCTGGCACATGATGAGACTTCAGTCCTTCATGTGTAAGTAGCAGCTCCACAGGGGGGAGAGATAGAGAGAGAGATAGAGAGAGAAATAAGGAGCGAAAGAGAGAGAGTGAGATATAGGGAGAGAGAGATATCGAAAGAAAGAGAGAGATAGGGAGCGAGAGAGAGAGATAGAGTAGGGAGCAAAAGATTGAGAGAGAGAAATATAAATAGAGATAGGGAGCGAGAGAGGGAGAGATATAGGAGAGCGATAGAGAAAGCAACAGAGAGATACAGGAAGAGGGATAGAGAAATGGAGAGGTAGGGATGGAGAGAGAGAAAATGAGGGAGCAAGAGAGCTAGAGAGAGAGAGAGAGAGAGAGAGAGAGAGAGAGAGAGAGAGAGAGAGAGAGAGAGAGAGAGAGAGAGAGAGAGAGAGAGAAAGAAAAGCGAGATAGGGAGGGAGAGAGAGAGAGAGAATGAGAACATACCAGGTGCCAATAAGAGAGGGAGGTTTCTGCTCTCTGACTACACACACACACACACACACACACACACACACACACATCCTCCCCATCTTCTCCAGTGCAGCAAAACATTGCCATGCACACCACCCACCACACGTGCACTTTCACATACACACCAACACGTGCACTCTCACATACAAACCAACACATGCACTCTCACATACACACCAACACATGTCTTGCCACTTCCACACCTATACACCATATTTATATAAGCTATTTGGTGGACGCTTTATCTAAGAATACATGGTTAGCATGGGTACTGGAGACCAGTGGGAATCGAACCCAGTGGAAATGCCGTGCTCTACCAGTTGAGCTAGAAATTACCACAAAGGACGTGCCAGATCTGTCTGTCTGTATGTGTATCCATCAGTCTGGCACGTGTGAGAAGTGCACAAATGCAGGTGCACTTTTGTTTCTGGTGCCAATGCAGCCATAGTGCTGTGAAATACGGTGCAGTGGTTTGTTAAACTACTGACACAATCACAGAATAACCGCAAACTAGAACAAGCAAGGGGATGAAAGATGCATGGGGTCTTCTGTTTGCCTGACAGCGCTGCTATGATGGGGCGAAATGGTTTAGACAGACACTGAGGATTAAGGGAATCTGTCTGTCTTAGTTTTCACTACCAGTCTGTCTATCAGTGTGTGTGTGTGTGTGTGTGTGTGTGTGTGTGTGTGTGTGTGTGTGTGTGTGTGTGTGTGTGTGTATGTGTGTGTGTATGTGTGCGTATGTGTATCTGAGTGAGTATCTGTCTGCCTGTCTGTCTGTCTGTGTGTCTGTGTCTGTGTGTGCGTCTGTGTGTGTTTCTCTGGCTGTCTGTGTATCTGTCAGCTTGTAGGTCAGTCTGTCAGTCAGTCTGTCTACTTTTCTGTCTGCCTACCTTCTAGTAATCCTTTCAGTCGGTCTCTCCCTCAATGTGTCTGTCTGCCTGTCTGTCTGTCTGTCTGTCCGTCCTGCCTCCAGCAGTACAGTACACATATTACATAACAATTTGTGTGAGTGTATGTGTATGTGTATGTGTATGTGTATGTGTATGTGTATGTGTATGTGTATGTGTCTGTGTCTGTGTATGTGTATGTGTGTGTGCATGTGTGTGTTTGTGTGTGTGTGTTGTTGGCAGTAACAGTAACAGCAGGCCTGCCTGTTGATATGTGGGCGCAGATGACGATGGGACAATGAGACTCAGCCATGTCGCCCTACACTGAAAGAACACTGGCGCACTGACTAAAGAAGAAAGAGACAGAGAGAGAAGGAGAGAGAGAGGCAGAGAGAGAGAGAGAAAGAGACAGAGAAAGAGTCATGAAGAGAGATGGAGGGAGAGAGGGGGAGGGGGAGAGAGAGGAAGAGAGACAATGGCAGTGTGAGTGGCCAGGAGAAAGATAAAGGGGGGAGATGGAGAGACATGAAGAGAGATTGAGAGAGAGAGGAAGAGAGAGACAGGGAGAAGAAAGAGAAAAAGAAAGAGATCCAGATGCAAGGAGAGAGATAAAGAGGAAGGGAGAGAGAGAGAGACAGAGAGAAGGGAGACAGAGAGAGAGAGAGAGGTGAGAGAGGATGACCAAAAAGAAAGACCCTTTATTCTTCTGAACACTTGAAAAAGGATGAGAAAGAGGGGTTTATCTGGGAGTGAAAAGAAAAGGTAATGGAAGATGAGTCAGCTCCTTACAATTTTCAGGAGAGAAGCAAACAAATAGTGAAATTATACTGTACAGCCAAGAGCTAGGAATCCAGGCCAATAGGGGATAAAACCACACCCACATATGTGTGATTTCATCGCCCTTCATTCGCTCTGTCTCTCTGTCTCCCTCTTTTTCCCTCACTATCTCGCTGGCTCTCTATTGCTCTCTATGTCTCTTTCTCTTTTTTTCTCTGGTTCTCTCTCTCTCTCTCTCTTACTCTCTCTCTCTGTGCTTCTCTCTAACACTATAGTTTTGCTTTCTGTCTAGTTCTGTTACATCTCTGGCCTTTCCTCTCTTACCTGCTGTTCTCATCTTTCCCATGCGTACAGAGAGCCATTACACATACAAAGTACACATACATACTGTCCACCTACGCATTTATAAAAAGAAAGCACCAACACATTAAAGCCCACATCTGGGTTCATCAAACTTTTTATCATCATCACCATCATCATCCTCGCGGCCATCTCTTTGCCCTTCAGTGGTAAGCAGAACAAAGTAGTATTCGTAGTACAAATGTGTTTATACAGAATGAACAGCCTACAGACTATCTTGTGGAGTAGCAGTTGGGTGGATGTGCTTATGTAAAGAGCCATTGTTACATCGCCTGGTCGTGTGGGATGTGGGTGTGTCTTGTGCCGTGTGGGTGCTCAGCATTGCATATTAAATGTCATGTTTGGGACCCAGACTGATTGAGGGCAGCTCTGTTGTGCCTTTCAATTATTGTTGTTCACTAGCCTGGATAATATCACTGTTTTTCAGTTGGAGTGCATTTTTAACTTCAAAGTTGAGGTAGAAATTAGATGAATGAACCCAATAAGAGCTGAAGGGTTTTCCCGTTTTTTCCCAACTAGTTTTTGTCTTGAGATCAACAATGTTTGGCTGGTTGCCCTAGGCTACCATACAACCATCTCCTCAGCCAAATGTGTGACCTTGTTAAAGTCAATAAGAAACTATTTGAAGAATACAAGCTTTGTGGTGTCTAGCCTTCAAAGCCAAGTGTTAATCTGACTGTCTACGCTTGTTTAACCGACGAAAAGGCGTGCATGTAGTTTAGACAAAAATGGGATATGTTAAGAATCGGTTCGCTGTTTAGTTTAATAAGTCACGACCCAATTCCTCTTTGATCAGATATAAAATCCACTGATGGGGCATTGAGTGTTTCATGTACTGCAACACCAGGCGGTAATATTTAATGCCTTTTTAATAATGCTTCCAAATCAGCGATGGATATCGTTTTCAAAGCGGTCATTCATTTTTCATTACCTTAGCCAAGGCTGTTCATATAGTGACTCCCACCGAGGGCAGGGGTCGCATAAGCAGGGAATTCCCTGATCGCCAACATTACCAGTCATCAATCAATACTCGTAGCAGGGTGCAAAGGTCAGAGCTGCTGTGGCTTTCTATAATAATCTGAGAAACGTAAAAAATAAATGAAATCGCTGTGATACGGCAAGCAATAATGTCTTAATAATGTCACAATAAAAGTGTTTGTTTTACTCTAAGAAAGAAAAAATACAGACAGAAACAGAGAAAAAAATGGTGAGTAGGTCATGTGATTCGTTAGTCATGCGATGTACCACCTGTTTCCCTTGTGTTTACATGGCATGCGATGTTACGGCGTGTTTAATTCCAGACTGAGGCATCCTTATTATGACTGGTGACTCACCTCTTGCACAAGGCCTGATCATTCAAAATAAGAGTGCATGTTTTTGTTGTTGTTGTTACACCACCACCATATGTTTATAACGTTATTTTAGTTAAGTTGAAAAGAAGATGCAATATTTTTAAATAAACTTGAGGAGATGGTTGACCATATGGAAAAATCGGGTTGTCTCTTCGTGGTGTGTTATTTTGAGGTACGTTATTGAGATAAAAAGGGCATGGCATTATCATCATGGCCTTTTTACCTTTTTGTTTCTACCTTTTGGTTTTCACCTCAAATCCAAAGACTGTTCAATGTTATCCTCAGTTGTATTCTCCTCTAACTTCATTCTGCGGCATCTTAATTATTCTCCTTTTCTCTCTCCTTTGTGTCTTATTCTCTTGTGCTTTCTCGCAGTATCCTTGGCCTGACTGCCTCTTTCTCTCGCTCTCTCTCTCCCTCTATCACTGTCACTGTCAGTCTGTCTCAACCATTTTATCTCTTAGCACTGACAGCAAGTGTGTGTGTGTGTGTGTGTGTTCCTTAGAAAAAAATTAGAAAACTAAATAGAAAGGGAGACTCAAAACACAGAGAGAGGGAGAGAGAAAGACAGCAATAGAGAGAGGTAGAGCGAGAGTAAGAGGGAGAGAGAGAGAGAGAGAGAGAGAGAGAGAAAAGGGTGATACAGGGTAGATAGACCAGAGAGCGAGGAGACCGAAAAATAGAGAGACAGAGAGAGAGGCAGAGAGAGAGAGAGAGAGCGCTTGATTGGCAGTTAACTGATTAATTAGTTACAGCATGAGCCGTCTCTCCCTGACAGGTAAATCTCACAGGTCAAGGGCCATTTGTCCACACACGCACACACACACACAAACACACACACACACACACACACACATACCCCACACAACCACACACACCTCACCTTGATGGACTCACTGCTGGGATAAAATCACGCACGACCTCCTTGTCTAATCACCGTGTTGTGTATAACAAAAACACATGTAACGACATGTGAAGTGGCGGAAAGGGACTTTACCTGTGGTCGGCTACCTGTGGACATCCTTGAACAAGATGCCAAACTCCCTTCATGCTCACTAATGACATGTAGCCGAATTCATATCAAAGTCGCTTCGGTGAAGAAGTCGAAGTAAATAGCCAGTAACTAGTAATGCTAATTGGAGTAGGGTTGCATGGAGTGTGGTGGGTGATTGTGATTGGCTCAAATCAAACTAAAAGGAAAGAGAAAAGTACAGGGTCTGGGAGTTGTGGTTGTCTGGTGTTAAGCAGAGAGGAGAGGGGCGCCTGAAGGAACGAGGACAGATAGTATCAATAGGTCAGGGTTAGCTCGCTCTATACGGTGAAACAAATGGTGATGTGTTCTCACTCTTTCTCTTCCTATCTCGATCTCTCTCACACACACACTCACACACACACACACTTACACACACACACACACACACACACACACACACACACAGTAAAGGAGATACAAACTAACTTCTCCACAGTTTTTCAATTCTGTTTCCACCCATCACTGTCCTTCTTTGATATCACTTAAGCTGTCTCCATTTCCCCTCTTCCATCCCTCCGTGCTCTAATTTCTTTGTAGAAACGCTCAAACGTCAACCTCTCAAATGATGAGGTGGTGATTAAAGTCCTTCAACGGTACACTTAAAGACAGGTTTTCTTGATGAAAAGGTGAATAATACGATGAGCAATCCCCCTTGCACGGCACATTCAACGTTAAGCCCAGCAAGTCCTGCAATCTCACATGATGTGTACTCCACCTTTCAGCTGCAGTCTGTGGAGCAAGGCAATGCTGTTACCACCCGACTCTCCTGTCACTCATACACAGGACAGCCCTGCCCTCCCACCTTCTTCTCTATCTGAGGATAGAGAAGACCCTCAGGCAGCTTAGTTAAGGTGACATGACAGATTAGCTGCAGTATGAACGGGATTGATGGCTATGTGGATGGATGGATAAGTAGGTAGGTAGGTAGGTAGGTAGGTAGGTAGGTAGATAGATAGATAGATAGACAGACAGACAGACAGACAGACAGACAGACAGACAGACAGACAGACAGACAGACAGACAGACAGACAGACAGACAGACAGACAGACAGACAGACAGACAGACAGACAGACAGACAGACAGACAGACAGACAGATAGATAGATAGATAGATAGATAGATAGATAGATAGATAGATAGATAGATAGATAGATAGATAGATAGATAGATAGATAAAAAGAAAGGATGCAGACAGATAAAGAATGTATTGATTATTCATTGATTATTCGTTACATACTGAACGGTCAGAAGAGAGCATGAACGGGCATGAATAAGACCACATTGTAACGTCGACCTGTAGCTCAAAGTGTAATGACACATTGTGGTCTTAAGGCCTTAAATACAGAGAAGGAACCGAGCCCTTCACTAGACCACCAGGGTTCATCAGAGGCACACAGGGAGACCACTGTACTCTGGAAGATAAAAGCTTAAAGGCCACGATCTTTGCAAAGAATCCGAAGAGTTCAGAGTCAGTGAGGGCCAGAAAGCAATTATTTCACAAATAATTGCTTATAAATCATCTATTACCAGGGCACTTAGCCACAAATTGCTCCAGTGGAGCACCACAGTGGCCAGCAATGGGAGGAACTTTGGCGGAATTGATCAGCTATGAATTGTCGATTAGTGTGTTGTTAACTGTTGCTAGGAAAATATGCGCCGTAAAACTTACAAAGCTAAAATGAAGGTACAAATAAATTATGAAATTAAAGATTTAGGTCAACGAGGCCCCTAATAGGGGAGCTAAATATTCAACAAATGGCTTTTCTTTTATATTTTACAGACTAAATGTCAGTGAAAAAAATATGAAACAGCCCCCCAGTGTGACATTTCTCTCTCTTTCCCTGACTCTCTCTTTCTCTCTCGCTCTGTCTTGTCGTTAACTCACTAAACTTTCTCCAACTACTCTCTCTCTCTCTCTCTCTCTCTCTCTCTCTCTCAGAGGGCAGCCAGATCCACAACAACAACATGGGTCCAGCGGGGGCTGAGCTGGGCCAACAACACGCCTACCCTGCCCTCAGCCAGCTGGCCCACGTCTATGAGCATCACCACCACCAACAGCAGCAGCAGCAGCACCATCAGCACCAGCTACAGCAGCCCTGCAAGGAGATCAACAAATACGCTTCTCTGAAGGCCGTGGGTGAGTGTCTGGCTGGCAGAGGGAAGGGGCAAAAAGGAATAGATGGTTGATGGTGGTTGGTTTCTAGGGCATGGCTTGGCAGTTTTGTTTTTTGGAGGCTTGGAGGAGATGTGAAATGGAATGGAAACCGATAGGGCCATGGGCAGGAACGCAGCGTTAATGGTTTGAAGGTGCTTGAACACTGCACCAACAAACACCAACATGGTGCCAGTGGGCCATACTCATTGGTTGTTGTTTTTTTTATTTGCAAACTTCGGCCAACATTATTTTGTTGACTTTCCATGCCGACTGAAATATGTATCTTTCAGTCAGAATACTGCTTGCCAGCAGTATTCTGCTAGGAATGGGAATGGAATATATACATGAGAATGTACTACCCATGGAATTACCCTTGAGCGTTGTTTGGCGTTGGATGTTTATAGGGTGATATAAGGGGTGAGCAACTATCTCGTAACTACAGCTTTATCATCAATTCTTTGATCCTGGCTCAACTTTTAGGGTGTCTTTGAGCAAGAATAGCAACCAAGCAAACACCAATTCCTTAACTGCCGCCTTGCATGGTTGATTCCGCCATCAGCGTGTGTGTGACGACGAATTTAATGCATAAAATGTAAACTGCTTGGAGGTGGCAACGGTAGCCCCTATAAACAAAAAAACATTATGTAAGCCGATTCCTGTTCACCCTATCGCTGTTAAATCAAAGCCGAGGGGTGGAGGGGAGTACATATCAGTTGTCATTGATTGCACAATCAAAACGCTAACATGCTGCACATCCCGCAGAAACAGCTTGTCCCATCAAGCTGTGTTTTTTAGCCTCAAACCTTGCCATCACAACAAACCAGCCGAGCCCCTTGTACTAAACCGGTCGCAAGTGCCTTCCAGTTGACGGGCCATATGTTGACGGCGTAGATGTGTGTGTGTGTGTGCGTTCAAGACCCTGAAACTCCTTCTTGGACTCTAACGGGGATGAAGACACAGCAGAGGGCTTCCCACGTGTGCATGCCTTTCAGGTCGGGTCTTCAGGTGATGTGTTTGGTATTCAGCACGGCTACCAGCCAAAGATGGCTGGGCAAACAAAATCCGGCAGTATGAATGGCTGCTGCGCGCCATTTGTTTGCCGATGAGCGCTATGTCACCAAGAGCACTCAGAGATATTGTCAGTTTTTCAGTGTTCTGTATTCCAGGCAAGAACTGAACCTATTGTATTCAAGTCGATCTGTGTGTTTCTGCCTTTTTTCTGGATGTAAATACTGTGTTTTTTCCTGCTCTGTGCACAGAAGGCCCCTGAGTCGCTGTGAGACATTTAAAGAGATTGCTGCTTATTAGTTTACGCTGGGTAAAGCGTTTAAACACGCATCTTGCGTAATTACACAGTTGGTTATTCTGTAACTTTCATCAATATCGTTTGAAGGGAAATTTCAAACGTTGCGTTGAAAGCTGGATTCATTTTGGTAAATAAGAGGCCTTCTGTGTGCACACTGAAGTGGCTCCGACCGAACGCAAGGATTTCATTCAGGCCTGCTCCATCAATACTCTTTCTACATTCTACACCTCCTCTCCCTTTGTCTTCCTATCCATTCTTCTCCTCCTCTTCATCCTTTGGAGATAGCCACTCTCACCTACTCTCTCCCACTCCCACTTTATTCCAGCTTTTCATCTCTAACCATCCTTCTGTGTCCCTTTCATTTCCTTTCAACCTTTGCTGCTAGCCATTTCCCACTACAATTTTCTTTTGTCATTACCATCCTATTTACTCCCCTATCTCCTCGCCAGGCTTCTCTCCCTACTGCTTTCCTCCCTTGAGCCTGCCTTTCCCCGGCACCCTCATGTATCATTTTTCTACCAACTTCTGTTTGACCTCCTCGCGATCCAAAAAGGAATACTTTTCCCGGACGTTTAACCGCCACCCGGAGAGGGCCGCATATCTGATTTCATTTCTGTAGTGGAAAGGAGACCTCTTTCCTCACTTTACCTCGCCTCCCCTCCCCTTCTCACTCACCCCACCCTTGCCCTATCTTCTGCCCCCAACCCCACTCCTCACAAGACTTGAGTGACAGAAACCCATTCCACAAGTGGAATTCATAAAGGCACCTGTGACATGATTGGATGGCCCGCCGTAAAGAGATACAGGCAAGGGATTCAGAGATTGAAGGCGGCATGCTGGCATAACTGTTAAGAGAATAAAAGGGAAAGCAGCTGCACAAATTGCATGCGTGTCGCTGTGTCTGTGTGTGTGTGTGTGTGTGTGTGTCTCTGTCTGTCTGTGTCTGTGTGTATATGTGTGTCTGTCTGTCTGTCTGTCTGTCTGTCTGTCTGTATGTCTTATGGATGAATGCTTCTTTTCTAGGTATGGTAGAAATGAGAAAACTATAAAATGAGCGCAAAAGGTCAAACAAATCAATTTTTTCAAGTTATCTTAGCCAGTACTCTTCCAATCTCGAAAAACATAAATGGACCCGCCTTGCCCTCAGCCTCCCCCCTCATCCTCCCCCTCTCATCCTCCCCCCGTCATCATCACCCTCCGCACCTTCCTCATTGTCCTACTCCCACCCGCTCCTTCTCTTCGTCCTCTACTTCATCATCCTCCACCCAAGGTCTTTCTGCTGCCTTGTGAATCCGTGGAGAAATGGCCACCCTCTCAAAGCAACACCTAACTC